>SRPP01000117.1:0-60236 GCA_018360055.1 Claviceps monticola
TTTTAGGCTAAAATGTACTAAGCGTATAGTTAGAATGTAGCGATCTGCGAGATCTTTAACTTCTGCTTCCACCTTCTGCTTCCACCTTCTGCTTCCACCTTCTTAGTATTAACATATTTAATTCAGTCGGAATCTTGATTTAATTTAGGTTGCTTACTCTTTACTGTAGTTGCTTACTCTTTACTGTAGTTGGCACTAATAACTCTGGAGTTTAATTTGGATTGGTTGGAATAGAGTTTAAGATGGAACTTTTTAGGGAAAAATCAAAATATAAGTTTCACTGTGGAATTTTAAAAAAGGCTAAGCTTCTCCTGGGACAGTGCATAAAAATGTTAATCGATACTGCTTTGTTACCTTACCTTAACTGAAAATGATAACAGATTTATATAAATAGGTCTTATTATATCGAGGACCTTTATGTCTTAGTAAGCATCCTTCACTTCAGTAGGATTAAGCCCTCAGGCTCTATCTTATCTATTACCGGTCTGCATTTGCTTTTTAGACGTTGTTCTACTCTGAATCCGATAGAACTATTTAAGATAGATTCTTTATATGTTACCTCACAATATTCTAATAGGAATATTCTGCTAGCAAAGTCAGCACATTTTAGGGTGCTACACCTAAAAATAGGGAGGGGGGAGGCCTAATCATACTGAAGTGGGGGATAGAGGGCTTACCTTGTGTTGTGTACACCCAGTAACCGCGTTAAAGAATACCTTAGACAGTTTGCTGTATTGCTATCATTAGAATACCTTTGGGTATTCCAGCAGAAGAATAATACGTCTAGAGAAAATTACATAGCTCTGCCTTAATTTAATGGAACATTGTAACCTTCGCTTAAAACCAGAGGACTACTATTCACGCTTATATTGAGAGGGTCAAACCTTGAAATGGTCAGGTGGAATCTCACCTCTAAAAATTGGAATTGTGTCTCATGTCGCACATATGATTAGGGTGAATAACAAAGAGTGTAGTTTAATTGGTAAAATTGGAAGCTTCAACCTTCAAGACCTTGGTTCGAGCCCGAGTACTCTTGTTTATTTTTTCAAACTACGAGTGAATTGATAGATATAACCTATTTGCGCTTTGGCACTTAGGTATTGTTACACAATTTATTTAATAACTAAGTAGAAACAAAAATTAATGTGATTAGTTTTATTATTAGTGATTCCTATCATAGCCATTCTTATGGTAGTGTGCACAAATTCAAATAAGAAATTAAAGATAAAAAAAATAGCTATATGAGCTAGTGTAATGAATTTAGCAATCTCTTTAAACCTATGAATTAGATTTCACATTACAGAATTAACTTTACGATCTATAGGATTACAATACATACACAATGATATCCATCTATCTATAGGTGTCGATGGTATGTCAGTATACTGATTAGTATTAACAGCCTTAATCATGCCAGTAGCCATATTTTCAAATTGAAATACAATCAAAGAAAATGCTAAAGGTTATATAATAATTCTGTTGATATTAGAAACTTTCTTACTGGCGGTATTTCTTGTAGAGGACGTGTTGTCCTTCTACATATTCTTTGAGAGCATACTTCCTCCGTTATTCGTATTGGTAGGATTGTACGGGTCAGACAATAAAGTAAGAGCAAGTTATTATCTGTTTCTATATACATTAGCAGGATCATTATTCTTATTGCTTTCCATTCTAGCCATAATATCCATAATGGGATGCAGCGAATATAATGCATTATTGAAATTTAATATGGAATACGATACACAAGTCTATCTGTTAATTGGTATACTTATAGCTTTTGCAATAAAGACTCCGTTATATGGTGTAAACAGTTGATTATTAAAAGCTCACGTAGAATCACCACTGTGTGGAAGTCTCGTATTAGCTGGTATAGTTTTAAAACTATCGTTATACGGTATTTATCGTATAATCTTACCCCTGATAGGTGAAGCAACATACGATTTTACATATATAATATACGTGTTTAGTGTTATGACAATCCTATATGCTAGCTTTAGTACATTAAGAACAACAGATATTAAAGAATTAATAGCCTATAGCTCTGTAGGTCACGCAGCAATATATTTAATAGGAAGTATGAGCAATTCAGTGTTAGGTATTCAAGGATCAATAATATTAGGTATCGCTCACGGGTTTGCATCGAGTGGATTATTTATCTGTGCAGGTGGTTCACTGTATGAAAGAACAGGGACTAGAACTATCTATTTTTATCGAGGGCTAGCTCAGATTATGCCATTGTTTTCGGTATTGTTTTTTATCTTATCCTTAGCTAATTGTGGTACTCCATTAACTATAAATTTCGTGGGGGAGTTCTTATGTTTAGCTGGAATCATGGACAGACTGCCTGTGTTAGCTATTTTAGCCAGTACATCTATTGTATTCTCAGCTGCTTATTCCATATACACCTTTAACCGTATAAGTTTTGGGGGTGGATTGTCTAAGTATTTAGATGTTAGCCTATATGATTTAAATAAGAGAGAATTTACATTGTTAATGTTGTTAGTGCTATACATAGTAGTATTAGGTATAAAACCAAGTCTAATACAGACTGGAATAGATTATATGGCAATAAATTTAATAAATTAAATTAAATGAAATAAAGAAAAACAGATAGAAGCCGAATAGGATAGGCACAACGTTTGGGTCGTTGGATTACTAGGATCGAAACCTTGCTATCTGAGCAGATCCATTACTATTACTACTACGACTACTACTACTACTACTACTACTGCAACAATAACACAATTCAACTGGAATCTAAGGACTAAATAAAGATAAGGCTCCTTTGGGCTTATTCAGAGAGGTCGAACCATTGGTATAGAAGACTATCTCCTAACCCCCCACAATTTCCATTTTAGGCAGCGAAGCCACATTTTTAGGCAGCGAAGCCACATTGGGCTTAGCGTAGAGGTAATAGAGAAAAGGTAGACAATAAACTTGGACTATTTTACATCAGAGTTCTACTAATATAGTATACTAGATTTAGACCTAGGGGTTAACACTAAGTAGAATAAAAAATAGAAAAAAATGTAGAAAGGACAATAAGATGATAGTGCTTTATCAATAGGATACTAAAGATATATTGCTAATCCTAAGAGAAACTACTCTTAACAATCTGGAATGCTAGGAGGCTACCCCCTGCGATACGAGAGACATATATACTATAAATTGTGGTACGATAGATACAATTAATGTCTTCTCACTCTTTTCTTTTTAGTAGACTCCTCTAAAGTCCTTGAGTGTTCACCTTACTTCCTCAAGGGGGCCACCCAAGTAATCTGAAGCTAAAGGGGTACACCGACAGCTTAGGAACAGGAGGTAGTTTTAGAACATTATCGTTAACCTATAATATCCTCTTTGTACGATAATAGGTCTGCACATTTTTCTCGTTTGTATAAGCTTTACAAATTTGCTTAATGATATTTACGTCGAACTGAGCGATATAACCTTCATTTGAGTATAACTCAATGTAGACTGCTCTTAAATGTGAGATTAATAGATCTATGTATTTAGCTGAATACAACAAGATTAGTGAAGCAGCGTCTAAAGAATGAATTAAATTAGGCATTAGAGCTGTAGTTTGTTAAGATTTGTCTATGCAATTTTTCTCTAGAACTTTTAGCGTTAAGGAATTATCTCGGAACGAATAAGGGCGAATCCGTTCAGTCTTAGTCCTCATATATTGTAGATGTACCTGTAGACCTGTAGGTAGATTTCAAATGATAGGAAGCTTTAAACTTGACAGGATAGAGCTTATCGCGTTTAAATAACTCAAGAGTGCTTTCACCTGTGGATAATTCAGAAATAAGATTTCATTTCTACACAGAGATAATCTAGAGATTATCTTTAAAGGATGCAACGTTAGTCATAGTCTGATTAACCTTATATCAACGCATAGTATAAGTTTTACCATTATCGTCTTTAGAACGATCTTCCTTTGCTACTAGCATAGTATCGACAATATAATCTGTTCCAGTGAAGTCTTTAGCGTTAGAAGGCTTGGTCTTGATGGCATGTTTTATGTTAGCTCTCGCCAGACCAAGATTAATCAGTCTGTCTAAGGATTCGATCTCCTCTTTATCTGTGCTATTAGCTCTTTATCTGTGCTATTAGCTCTTTTGTTGATCAGATGGATGTTTAACTGGTTAATCAGAAACGTATAGAAGTCTGAAGGGTCATTAGTCTTAGCTTTACCTGCGAAGCGCTAAATTCAATTTATCATAGCGTTGTACTTCGTTAGATAGTAAAGCTATATGTTGGAATCCGTTGCGTGTCACGTCGAATAGTAAGGGTAAGGGTAAAAATGGCATGAAGCTTTGTAGAGATGGGTCGAAAAAAAATTGATTTAATCTCTCCATCTCCAAACAATAAGACAGAAATAAAAATTTGTTTTCAGCTTGTTGTAACAGAATATTATTCTTATAGTCTATAATATTAATTCAGTTTTCATTCACTCAATCTAATCTTTTATCATAAGACTTATTATCTAGTTTATTACCAAAGCAAGTAGCGCCATAAGACTTTAAAAAGTCTATTGAAATACTATCAGATCTTTCTATAGTATCAGGTTTAGCAAAGAATAGCAAAGAATAGCAAAGCTTTAGCTAACTCGTTGCTTTGATAGTGAAAATAAGCCGAAATAGGATAGAATCGACCTCGATGATCTAACTTAAGAGGAAACAACAGTTCAGGTACATTTTGGAATACAGTGGCTATATCTAGAATAGAATTCTGTATTAGCTTCAGACTTAAATACTGTGGAGGGGATGTAACACCTTATCTCTTTTGTCCATATCTAGTAGCTGTGTAGGAGTGATATTTTGATATATATCATCACCTTCTAATCTTAATAGCTTGTGAATATCGTTAGAATCTAATAAATATTAAAGAAGCTTTTTATTTACTTTGAAGGCTGTTGCCATCATATTATTTCTCGATTCGTAGATGATGTTATTATCTTGTATAGTAGAGATCTCTTTCATATCCAACTTCTTTGTTAGAAGATTATCCAGATAATCCATATCGTTTAAGAGATATCCTCCTACCACTTCTTTGCTGTATGGCTTCGGAGTTACAATCGACGGTAATTTTAAAGGTGCTAATATTACGCTGTTAGTTGGTATTGTCTTTGCTAATGATTTAGGTAAGGAGATCACCGAATGGTTATCGCCTTTAAACATTGTAAGGGATAATGTCAACATATCGACTTCGACCATAAGTTCTGTTAGTTTTCTACCCAAGTGTAAGTAGAAACCATCATGGAATAAGATGCTATTGTCTTGATCTTGTAATAGAGAGTCCTTATGCTGTGAAAAGGAAATATTATTTTCTTTACTATGGCTCCATTGGGCGCGAAGCCCAATGTGGCTTCTTCCCTTTTTTTTCTAGAAAAAAAAGATGGGCTGCATAAAAAGAAATTTCTCAAGGATTAACTTACCTAATAAGATATTGATTCTAGTAGTACTATTGTATAAAGTATCATCTGACTGCATATTAACGTGTGTAACTAGAACTAAAAAGATATATATCATAATACTAAAAATAGTATCAAAATGTACAGAATTAAACACATATCAAGAAGAATAATCGTATTTTTTCTTCAGAGATAGACTATCTTTAGTAGCTTTAGTCGCGCTAGGACGCAGACTATCTAAGAACTTAATTCGATAAAATAGCAACTCATGTTTCTTCTCCAAACAAATTACCTTAAGAGCATCGTTAATTAGGTTAACAAAAACATTACCATACTTGAGTTGATTAAGGAAAAACTCCCCTTGATTATCTAAAAATGTTTCAATTTCCAACTGAGTATCAGTGTTAAGAGGACTATTCTTAAGTAATTTAAGTATGTGAGCAAATATGTAAGGAGAACGGGAAACTAAATTATCTATTTTAGTATGCCCCTGCAAAGCAGGGGAGAAGAAGTAGAAGAATGTCTGAAATCAATCCCTAGCTTTGCAGATTTTACAGGTAAAATTTAAGAAAAAAAGAGGAAGACATAGTAGAATAGAATCAAAGATCTCTCCTCTCGAAAAGTCTAAAGGCCCAAACCAAGGAACGATCAAAAAAAGAGCGAAGTCCTCAGGGCTAAATATATATACTTTTTTTCTTCCCTTTTTTGTTTCACCTTTTTTACGCTCCATAAAGAAAAAAAAGAGAAATTGCAACTAAGATCTTTTCCGAACCTACGGAAGACTTTTGCTAAGGTTCTCAGTTGAAATTTTCAGGCCAGAGTTAATGCACAAGACTCTTTCAATAGTCAGATTATATTCACTAGATTTGGTGCATTTGAAGTGAAATTATAATAATTAGAAATACCTCTCCTAATTGAGTTGTAGTATAATAGAATGTCTGCATGATTCAGATTTATAAGATTTCCTTTAAAAGTTCCTCTGTATTTTAGTCTGGAATGATCTCTATGTGATACTCTTTTACGAAAAAAGCGGTTTGTCTCTAATCTTTTTAGGGCTTTCATATAGTCCATGTGTATTCTAATTCTAATTTTCTTTCTTGTTATCACATTGCTGTACTCATCTGACGAACTACTCTTTCTTTTTATTGACTCGATGGGTTTTTCTATACCTATCATGTGCGGAGCCATTAGTTTGTATCCCAAGAATTTTACAGGCTGGATTGAGTATGCAACTATTCCAGTTTTGTCGGGGGTTTAATTCTAGACCTAATTGATTGTTTAGAAATTTTTTCACCTTTTCTAGTATTACAGCCGCAGTTTTGTGACTTCCTTCTACGCCTATTAGAAAATCGTCCGCGTATCTAACAGAATTGATTCGGACATATCTTTCGTCTCTAGCTACGCTAGCCGTCATCAATAACTGTTTACTGATTTGGTGGTACTTACGTTTGTTACTCAATGATGTGTATTCTTTAGTTTTAGAGTGCTTAGTTCCTACATTATGTTCTGCTTTAATGCTTTCCCTAAGCAAATCGAATTGATGTAAGAATATGTTGCAGAGTAAAGGACTTAATATTGATCCCATTACCCCCCCCGAAGGGGGGGGGTTAGGGGGGGGGTAATGGGGGGGTTAGGAGTGCCATAACTGAGATTGTCATGTAATTGTCCTAGTTCTACGTATCCAGCTTTCAATCCTGAATTTATTAATCTTAGTGTTTTTTCGCACTTTATTGTCTCTCGTAAACACTCCATTAGCTTTGTGTGGACTATAGAATCGAATACTTTTTTTAAGTCAGCTTCAATAATATAGTGACTACTTTGAAATTTACTATCTAGGTACTGCATTGCTGTTCTTGTTCCTTTGTTTGGTCTAAAGCCGTGGGAACAATCTCAGAACATTTTTTCAAACACTGGTGCCATTACTAATTGGATTGCTTTTTGTACTATCTTATCCCTAGGCGATCCTATGGTTAACGGTCTTTTTTCCTTTTTATCAGATTTAGGTATATTTACACGTCTAGCTTTACCCCCTATATTAGGCTTCGCTCCAATTCTAAGAAAAAAATTAGCAGGCGCACAAGTAAAATGTGCAAAGCCGGGGAGTACCTAGAACATCAGTTTTACGTACATCCGGTACCATATATTCAGAGTGGAGTTTAATGCATTACGGATCAGTAAAAAAAATCTCTGATCATAAATTCTCTTATCCAAGACTCGCAGAAGTTTGTCATGGGGAATAGAGTCGAAACATGCTTTTATATCACCTAGAATTTATCATGTACATCCCCCACAAACTTAGTATAGATATGTCTGAGCGGGGAATGACATCCAATATAGGGTCTGAAGCCATGAGATGGATATTAAAATAGAGGTTCATAAATAGCTTAGAGTACCATTCTCATTACTTGATTAACCAATTTTTCTCTAGGGTTACCTATTGTTAGTGGACGGGAGACACATTGGTTCAGGGTGGTGAAGGAGGAGGACGAAGACTTCCTGATTCTAATTTTAGTTTGTCTATCCATACCCTCTTAACCTGTAGGTACACTACTTACTCCTATACGTTAGGACTACTCTCAATTACCATGGACTTCTTATTGGTATTTATACTGTTCGTTGTCGCTACTCTGCCTACACTAGTGCTTATCTTCTTAATTTTTAGTTAATTTGATTAAGGATTAATAGAGATCTAGTTAAACACCCTAATCCCTATTGACCTTAGGTAAAACTCACAACTCACCCTACTTGTCTTTAAATATATTTACTAACTAACTAACTAACTACCTTATCTTATGGTCTTACTGTTCCCTTCTACAGTCGTAGTAAACTACTCCAAGCTAAAGTTATGTGTTACCATACTAATCTAGATTTAAGTCTAAATTTGTTACGTTGGATAGATTTATTTCTTAAAGTTAAACTTTTGTTCTATAGTCGTAGATACTACTCCGGTATGAAATACAGTCGTAGTAAACTACTCCAAGCTAAAGGTAAAGGTAGGCTGTACTTATCACTATCTTTTATTCTCTTAAGGTAAGATGTAGATCGGATTACTCTCTATTTCCAGCCATATACAATTTTTAGACTTGGCCTATTTTTAGCCTTTCTTTTTTTTTCATGAACGCTCCATTTTTCCCTTTTTTTTTCCTAAAAAAAAAGAAAGGAGAAAAATGGAGCCTAAAAAGGGGCGCGAAGCCCAATGTAGCTTGCAGGGGCCTAAAAATGTAAGAAATTACTGTACGTAGTAGCGACAACTAAATAATGTTGAACTACCATATCACTCTTGACCTGAGGGTCGGCTAGGTATGGCATACCACTAAAGATAGATCAGTACCTCACAAAGTTTTCACTACACTTCACTTCACTAAAGTATAGTATAGTATAGGAAGTGAACTTAGTCTTACTATATGTGTGGGAGTATTCAAGACTATGAGTGTATCCTGACCTACGGCCTACATGAACTAAACGGACACTTATCTCATAGTAACCATCAATCTTTAATTAACCATGAATCTTTAATTAAAAGATAATAGTATAAAGGTAATCTGCCGTTCTTTCCCGTACCCAGCGGGACACTTTCGCGTCACTAGGCTCTCCACAAAAACTTCTACGGGCCCTATCAAATAATACAGATTACAATATCGATTAACCTATAATAAACTATTTCTGATCTTCTTCGGATTCTTTGAATTATCTCTTAATATCTTGACCTATATTAATATCTTCATCAAATTTATCCTTATGATGAGTTATCGACTTATCATTTCTTCTAACACTATTCTCCAACCTATTACGCCTTAGGTTCAGAAACTTTCAATTCTTTACCTGCCCTTCTTCTTCACATTACTATGTTTCAGCATAGGACATTTTCTACAAAGCGCCATTTGTTTACGTTTTCCCTTTTTTAGGCAGCGAAGCCACATTGGGCTTCGCGCCTCTTATCAATCTTATCTAATTTTGGGTTTAGGTCTTTAAGATACCACACAGGATGCATCTCAACTCTAGAATCGGAACCACATACACTGCAACTTAGTCCATCTAAGCTAGCAATACCCTTTGATCAATATAGAGACTGTATATAAGGGTTAGAACCAACAAGGAATATAGCTCTAATTTTATAAGAGGGCTTAGTTTAACACAAGATTGCTTCAAAATGTAGACACCTAATGCCGCCAATTTTCCGTAATTCTGTACGAAACTATAGTAGTTCAAATACCCTCTAAGTACTGAATTGTACATGTGAAAAATCTGTCGATGTTCCAAAGACAGTGAAACAAATTTCGGATTAGATTTAGAATTTCCCATAAATTTGGCTACATGAAATTTAGTCCTTATTCTGTTTATAGGTGCTTGTAATCTTAATTTACTAGAGTTTCTGCTTAGTATTCTACTACTCTTATGTCTATGGAATGATATTACCCTAGCCCTAAGAATTTAAGTACCTAGGAATAATACTTACGATTCATTTAGATTTGTAATTTTGGTTTTCGATTCACTTAAAGTCAACCCAACCGACAATAGATATCTTCTTACTTTCTCCATAATTTCTCGAGTTTCCAATAAGGATCCTCTGATTCCTATGATTCAGTCATCTGCATATCTAACGTAAGATAGTTTTCTATATTCGGGGTCACGTAAATCTGTAGAGGGGATATTTTTAATCCTGTTAGATAATTCTGTAACCTCTAGCATTTTCTTCTTCTTCTTCTTACGGGCTGCACTCCACATCGTTTGGAACTTCAAAGACGTTAGGTGTCTCCAAGGTGTCTTTCCCCCATACATTTTTGTATTTCAAACTTAGATTTCACTTCATTAACAAATTCATCGAATTGATTGATATAAATATTGGAAAGAATTGTCATTCCATCCAGAGTACTGGAGGAGGGGGGGAGAGTACTCTACCTTGAGTCATGTTGCCGGGTTTACTTTTAAGTTTTTCATATGAGATAAGTAATAAGTCTCTATCAGAAATCATTTTATATAATTTTCGATCAAGAATTTTATCTTTGTAAGTACGAGATCTTTCGTAGAATTCACCTAGGTCTTTAGTTATTTTAGTTTTAACATCAGTACTTCCTGTACTGTAACTTCTTCCAATAGATGATGTTTTTGCAGCAGCCCTTCCCTCTGGCCGTAATTTGCATCCGACCAATCCCGCGGCGTTCCCCACGTCTAAAGGTATTCCGACTGCTCTGCTACCATAGGAATTGCTTACCTTAGGCAGTCCCGTTGTTATTGTTCCTGTTCGTAGAGTGTTTTTAGGTTGTCCACTCTCAACTTTGAGATTAATTAATTTAATCCACGTGGAACGTTCTCCTATACCATCTCCATAGCGCAAAGATGGCATACGTTGAATTATCCCATTACTACAATGAGAATTCCCTTCTTTTACCTTTTTTTCTACGCTCCATTGGGCTTCGCGCCCGATGGAGCCTAAAAATAGAGAGGACGAAAGTGGATGAGGACGAAAGTGGATAGACTTCAGGCAGTATAGCTTTAACCATGAACACAATAGTATCATACCCTTTTTTAGTAGCTTATTAAGGGTATGACTTAACGAAATGCTAAGTTCAGTAGATTGGATTTCCCAACTACCTCATTCGGTTACTATGATTATATTGGAGAAATAAACGCTTAAATTAAGCACGACAGTAAAATACAAACGGCCCACACCTAGGTGGCCCACACCTAGGTGGAAGGAAGAAATAGTAGCGAGGTTAACTGAGAGCACTACAAGTTATTTGAAATGTCAATCCAAAGGTAGCTAGTGGGTAGGTGACCACATTTTTACAAGCGTGGCTGGTATTAATATTGAGGGTACAGACCGTAGTACTATTCTTATTAGCGCTTCGCAGGGTAAATGGATTCCAATCTCGGCCTACTAGGTAACTAAATCCTTCGATGTCCCAGACCTAAAGACTGTAGCTCGATTTACAAGAACTTTGCTACCTATGGCACATTTTTTCTGCTCCCAGCCCCCCCCCTAGCCTTCCGGCTTCAGCCTATGCGCGTATCTATCCTATCCTATCTTTTCCTTTCCTTTCCTATCTTGTCTAGTGTTTTTCTACTGGGGTTTACTTGCTACCTCTATTCCCTGCCTTCTGCCCACATCTTTCACTTCGACTACTAATCTTTAGTTTAAATCTTTGTCTAGTCTTGTGGTAAGCTACCCTATATTGATTGTAATTTATTGATTAGAGATTATATTTGGGGCGAGCTCTATATCTGAAAGAAAAATTAGAGCTGGTAGGGGTACATTCTTTTTAAAGTGTTTTACTGTAGATGTCTATTTGTTGTAAAGTGTATGGGGCAGCTATTTGTAGACAGAAGTCTTTTTTGAATTACAAGGTTTACCTCGTTGTGCATTATTTACATATCTGTAGCGTCCTTTACCCGTCTGTGATATCCATCTTTTTGTTTGTAGTACTGGCACAGGCTTCCCCCTTAGACTCCTACAAGGGCCAAGGGCCAAGGGCCAAGGAGGGACTATTCTTCTTTCTGATGTAACAGTGTCCTTCTTTCTGATGTAACAGTGTCCTTCTCTGGTAAAAATGTGGCTTCTTCAAGGGCTGCCTTAAGAAAAAAAAGATAGAAAAAAATTAGCTGTCGCACTAGTAAAAATGTGCAAGCTTCCTTTGGAGCTAAAAAGTGTTAAACGTGAGATGATTAAGAGGTAGTTTTAAACAATAATGTTCTCTTAGAACGCTTAGAGAGGAGAATCCTTAAAAAAAAGAATTGTAATGTTAAGATATATAATGCAAAATTATATTAATATGAAAGTATACAAAGAAACTATTATGGAATTAAAGCTATGAAATTAAAGAGAAGAATATATTACCTTAGTAGGTATGAACTCAAAGAGAAATCAAATAGAGTACAACGAAGTGAACTGAAATATCATAGTAGCTTTAGGAAAAGAAATCACAGGAGATTCTATGGGTAGCGAGAGCGAGAGTAGAAAAGGCAAAAAGTAAAACGTAAGAGAATTTGTTTAAAGAGGTGAACCATCATCGAAGCCTAAATATAATTCATAAGCGATAGAGGAAGAGTACCGAGAGGGAAATTAAGAGAAATAGTAGTTTTATAAGCAGTCTGCGAGTCACTAGGGCTTAAAGACGTACCTTTTGCATATTGCGACATAGAAGTCGTTATTAACAATGGAGTGAGATACTCCCAGGATTGCTCTATCCTGTTCCTATCTAGACATGCGTCCGAAGTAATTTGGGGGTCTGAAGCTCTAGAGACAATGGCTAAAGCTTAGGAAAAATGTGATCTAAGGTAAACGTAAGTGAAGGTGCGATTAAGGTTTCGTAAGTTGTCTTTTTAGGTCGGCCATAGATTTTGGCACAAGGATCATGGCGTAAGCTAAAAAGAATTGGATTATGGAATGAAACGTCTGTGCAGGGAAGTCAGAGCCGTACTTTTTTTATAAGTCGATTCGTAAAATTTGAAAAAAAATTGAGCAGCGCTAAAGATTGTAAGAATCCACGGAATATAGCATCTACCTAAGGATCAATATAAATTGTGTTAATAGCGGAACATGGTAAGCCCAACAGCTTCTGTTGTAAGACAGAGGTCGGATATAGCGGAATAGGAGCCAAGTGCACCCCCGTAAATGAAGATATCGGCTAGTGGGTACGGGAGAGGCTAAAAAGCGAAGGCCTTATTGTAATGATAGGGATAGGGTTATATAACCTATGTTGAAAGACAGCAGACTTGGTCATCAGTGTCCGAACTTGAGAATTAAATTAATTGAAAGAAAAAAACACAGCGTTTTGCTGGGGCTCAAATGTATTTAATCGTATATAAGGAGACAAAGGAGTATGGAACATATACTTCTAAGGGTGTGACTGAAAATTAGATTTAAATTAAGGTGATTGAAATAAATCCCGGTAATGTAGACGAGAATTCTCTTACTTTTTTGGAGCTTTTACCTTTTTGCCAATAAGCTTCGCGTTCCTTCTCTTTTTTTACCTTTTGCTGCGCAGCGCGAAGCCTTTTTTTTCTTAGGAAGGCTCCATTAGGTTTCGTGCCCTCTTTTTTTATTTGACGCTCCATTTTTCGCTTTCTTTTTTTTTTCACCTTTTGCTGGGCAAAAGCTAGAAAAAAAAAAACCAGAAAAATGGAGCCTAAAAGGTGAAAAATGGAGCGTAAAAGGTGGCAAAAGAAAGAAAAAAAGGGTAAAATGTGAAAGTGAGGTGAGGTTAGGTACGGAGTCAAAAAATGTGCGTGAAGAATAGGAAATATACAATACCGAAAGGGGGCTCGAGCCGTATGCGATGAAAGTCGCACGTACGGTTCCGAAGGGGGAAAGGTTCGTGAGGACCGGACCTACCTGGCATGGGTTGCCTAGTTATTAGTAGATGCGAGCTAACAATACTGTAGGCGTAGTTAAACCGAATATATTTAGAATAAACAAATTAGTCTCTATTATTAGACCCGAAACTTCGTGATTTAATTCAGATCAGGTTTATAAGAGACCGAACGGGTGAATGTAGCAAAATTCTCCGAAGAATCTGGATTGGTGTAGTGAAAGACAATACTGACGAAGATAGCTGGTTAAATAATTAGTGTGAGAACTAAATGATAGCCAGTAAGTGGAATAGAACATTCTGCTAAAAATTCTCAAATTGCGGGAAAGCCCTCATAGCAATCTTAACCAAGCAAACATGGAAACATCGTCTGCGGCATAGGTAGTGACTATGATAAGGTGAAATCAAGATTGAAATACAAAAATGTATGGGGGGCAATCGCGCAGCCAAGCACCGACAACTAATTCTAATTTTTTTTTATTCTAAAAAAAAATGGATTTCTTTTATCTTTACCTTAAGGTAAAGATAAAAGAAATAAAGAATAAAAAAGAAATTGTCAGTAAGGTGTGCAGTTCATCGACTAGACGTGAATTGGCTTTTAATCATAGAATTAAGGGCTTATAGTATAGTCAGGCCTCGTTTGAAAAGACGCAGAATTAGAATTACAACCCCTAGCTTTGCACATTTAACAGGTGCGCTCCAAAGGAAGCCGCTTCAAAGGAAGCCGCTCCAAAGGAAGCCTCGAAGCTTAATAGGGGCTGGGAACGAAAAAAAGGAGTAAAATGAGTGGAGTGAAAAAATGAAGAACATATAACAATGCAGGGTTAGAAAAGAACTTTATCTTGAAAGAGAACAAGAAAAAAAGCGTAATCTATCGCTGAGTAAACAAGATTAAGGCTCCATTGGAGCGTAAAAAACATACATCGGCAGTACAGTTGATTTAACACCCAGATTATAGAAGTGTTTAATTCTAGTGCCTGGTAAAAGTAAAACTCCAATTCAGAATGCTTTGGTCAAATACGGTCACGAAAACTTTAAATTAGAAATTTTAGAGGAAAACGTAGAGTAAGATCTTTTACTAGAGAGAGAACAATTGTATTTGGATTTCTTTCCGCCGGAATACAACGTATTAAAGACAGCAGGTTCTCCTGTAGGCTATGTTCACAGTGTCTTATGTTTCCTCCTTCTCATTTTTTTCTTTGCGCTCCAAAGGAAGCTTAAGAGGAAATTAGACAAGGGTAAAAATGTCGAATCATGTGGTCAGTGAAGAAACAAGAAACGCATTATCCTTAGCAGCTACTGGCAGAGTTCTAACAGAGGAAGATAAAAAAAAAGATGCAAATGCGCTTAAAAACCAAAATTTCCCTTTGAAGGAAACAAAAATTCTTCGTTAAATCATTCATTAAATGGATAGCTATAGCTATTTAAGGAGAAGTCCCTCGTGGCAAATTGTCTAGTAGAGGTAGATTTGTATCGACGAAAACTATAGAAGTAGTGAATTAATTAAAAAGATTTTAGTAGGTACAGCACTATATATCAGACAAGAACAAAATTGTCAAGATTGGGGAACAAATAGTTTTATCAGTGATTATTTTTTACCTTTTTTTTTCCTTAGGAAAAAAAAAGATTAAGGCTCCATTGGAGCGTAAAAATGTAATAGACTCGGAAGGACTAAAATAAAGATTAATTATCGGTCTTAGAGTGCTAAGCACTAAGACAAAATGGAAAACAGTCCAGAACAAGAATTAAGGCTCCTAAATTACTGTCAAGTGAAATAAAGAAAGTTTAAATTGAAGTCGACTAGGAGATTGGCTTAGAAGCAGTCATGTATTGAAGATCGCGTAGTAGCGCACTAGTTAAAATGATTTAAGCATCGAGGATATAACGGATCTAAACAGTATGCCGAAATCTTGTAGTAGCAAAATATTTTAACAAAAGATGGAATATTTGCTAGTGGTAGTCGATCGTTGAGTGAAAAATGAGTACTATTAGTTTAATAGTATGAAAAAAAACTCAAGTGAGAATGGCAACATGAGTAACGAAAAGAAAACACTATAGAAATATAGAAGTTTCCGCCTAAAGCTTAAGGATAGAATTAGAACGGCCTCTAAGTTTAGTCTGCGCTTCGAAAGAAAAAAACGATGAGAAAAAATCTCTAAAAACTAAAAACGACATCTAGTATAAGGTGTACAGGAAAATTTAGTTATCAAGGAACAAACCGTACCTAGAATCTGAAACAAGTAAGCAAGTAGAGAATACGAAGGCGTAAAAGGGATAATAGTCCAGAAGGAACTCGGCAAAAAGACTCACGTAACTTAGGGATAAAGAGGGCTCAAGCAACTTGAATAATATCAAGAATTGTGGAAGAAGCATTGAATAAAATGTACGACTGTTTAATTAAAACACAGCACTCTGCTGAAAGATAAAAAAATCTATGTATAGAGTGTGAGGCCTGCCCGGTGTCGGCTGGACAACTGAGAGAACTATATATAAAAATATATTATCAAAAGAACCCCCGAGAAACGGCGGCTTTAACGTGAGAGTCCTAAGGTAGCAAAATGACTTGGCATTTAAATGATGTCTCGCATAAAATAAACACCGAATATTAAATACTGATTTCCCCTTTTTACGCTGCCTAAAAGAGAAAAGAAGGGAGAGGTGCAATATTAACAGTGATACTGTATATTTAGATAGATATTATTGAATAATATATCAGTCAATTTAATAGATTATCAGTAGTCTTTTGCCCATGGGGCAAAAGCCAGGGGAACTGAGAAATTGTGCGAAGAAAGAAGCAAATTCCGGGGAATCACCTGTAAGCTCTAAAAACCAAGCTGGATACAAAAATGTACCAGTGGCTGCAGTAATTAAGCAGGTAGGGTAACATCTTTAGAGAAGACGAAAGTCAAAGGGAAATCGCGGAGCTAAATCACATCGAATAAGATAATGTGTAAAAGTGCAACGAGCAGACGCTTCTTCAGGTTCTAATTTTTTTTTTATATATAAAAAAAAAATGGATTTATTTTAAATAAAAATAAATAGATAGTAGAACCTGTAAGGTGTGTTCTTGTTACCATGAGAGTGGTGCTTGAAGAAAAAAAAGTAACTCAAGCTTAATATTAAACACAATAACCTTACCATCTTTTTTTTTCCTATTTACTTTTAAGATAAAAAAAAGGTAAATAAGAAATTATGATGGTACAAGTTGTGCAACGGAATGGTGTAACGATACATTCCCTGTCTCCTGGACTAGCCCTGTGAAATTGGAATAGCAGTGTAGATACTGCTTTTGGAGAGTTAGACGAGAGTGCGACTAGATAAGTGCTATTAAAATAAATTGACAATAGGGAGAATACCCCTCGAGCTGTCCATGCTTTGAGCTCATACGACGTGCAATAAAAGTGATTTCATTGTGTGAAGCTCGTAGAAAATGCAAAATAATGAAAATTATCCTGCCTAATCAACTTAAATAGAAGAATAGGTAGGTGAGCTAGACTGATATGGATAGATAAACGAATTCACGGTAGAAGCGTATCCAAAGTTTAATACTAAGATTGCACAATCAAGTATTAAATAGTTGAAAGTAGTTGGGAGTTCTCGATCTCAATTAATGGACCGAGAAATCAACGTACGTATAGTGAGATCCTAAGTCAGACATTAAAGTGTCAAATAGTAAACTAGGTAAGCCCTATGTGAACCAGGATTGTTTATTAATAATTAGGGAAGTTAGATCGTAAGATATAATAAATCACAGAGGGTAAAGGATGTTCTAAAAAGCAAAGGCCTTGTATTAATCGCGGGGATAGAATCATAAATGGTTTAACTCGAAAGAGTGCAGACTTAGAACAAGCCAACATAAAAACTTTTGGTGGTTAATCGAAAAGAATATAAAGGTAAATTAGCATGAGATACCAAAACCAAATAAGAATAATGGCTCGAGCCGTATGCGATGAAAGTTGCACGTACGGTTCTTAAGGGGGGAAAGAGCTGTAAAGTTCCTACCTATCCTAACAGACCCCATGCATCTTTACTGTGACTAATTACTGATTATCTTTGTGAATATTCAGTCTAGAAGGAAATAGTTTTTATGTCCATTGAGATACCTTTAATTTATTAAGATATGAATGAAATGATTTAGGAATAAAATTTTACATTTTTTTTTGGCTGTGAAGTCTGTAAAAAAAAAAAAGGTGTCGAATGATATTAGTCAATCAACCTATTTCAGCTTACTAATCAATAGTGAGTAACCTTGGTCAAGGAAAAGTAGTTAGGGGACAGTTTACTCGGGGCAAGGGCCTTGTAAATAGTAAACAAGAGTGTCTAATATAGAATAACAATATATTGTTTGCAATTTGAATTAGAGAAGTCTAATGATAATCATATAAAATTTAATCCTATTTGCTTCCAGGTTTACTTTTAGTACATACGATTAAGAAAAGGTAGGATTTTAACTAGTGTGAAATTAGAGATAAAGAGTCTATTACTAATAAAAGGGATAAATTATAAGAAATTCAAACTAGTATAAATTTAAAGCTAGTGATGATAAGAATATCGAAAAAGCACAACGGCTTAATCTTGCCTAACTGTTTGATTGCCAACAAATCTTACAGACGCCTACGCGGGGCATAGGATCACTGAATTCTTTATGGAAGGTTCAAGGATTATAGGAAAAGATACGCTGGGGATAAAAGTTTGTCCTTTAATATTTCTATCTCGAAATAATTAATACTAGAATTGGGTCAAATTCAAGAAGAACTATTATCAATAGTAAACTTGAAGCGAAATTTAGATGAAATATCTATCTCCGTCCAACGACTATAAGGTGAGTGGTAGAACAATAATCCTTAATAATATTCCCACAATATGAATATTACACCTTTAATTTCGGGAAAAATGTCCTACAATAAAATAACTGTATAGGATATAACAAAATGGGGAAAACTTATAACAAATTAAGAGAAATATACTCAGCTTCAAGAGAATGAAAAGTAACTGAATATCAACACAAAGCGAGTAGTTTAGCAACATATCTTTATCTAGACAAATTAAATAAATTAATCAAAAGCTATATGAATATTTATTTGCGAGTAGCCCTTTCAGCAAAAAATGTAAGAGTCAGTAGAGTATTAGGTAGAATGGGTAAATACTTTATTAGTATCAGAAGAAGAAGAATACTCTTAAGACAAACTTATATTAGTGATGCGGAGATAAAATTAAATAACAATAAAGCAAAGATAACATTATATATAGTTGATAGAGAAAGTGAAATATTAGCAAAAAAATATCTTAAGTTAAACAAATTCTTCAGTTCCTTAATGTTAGACCATTACAAGAAATTATATCATGGTTTACAACTACATTTTTGCTCCCTATTTTTACCACCTTTTTACGCTCCAATGGAGCTTTATTCGAAAAAAAAGATGCACAATTTAAAAAATAGCCAAATGGGGAATCCGTTAGCCTTTATTAAAGAATTAATTATGTTAAAAAATCTTTATCTAAAAAAAGTTTTAAGCGTATTAATATCGAGAGGTATCTATTCTAAAATCATATGAAATAGCTTTAGAGAAATAGAATTAAATTCTACGCTAAATCAAAACAAGTTTAATACTAATACTATGTTATTAAAATTAAGCGAGATGATAGTGTTACTAATGGGGAAAAATCTGAAGAAACAGATCATAGAGTATAATATAGTAAAATTAAAGTCTATAGCATATAATACGGATTTGTTTACACAAGCATTAGCATTAAAATTAAAAAAGACAAGAATAAATCGAATAAAAAGTATGTTAGGTCTAATAAATAGAGCTTACATACCACAAATAGATAGTCTAGATAGTGTAAGTAGTAGAGATCTAATGCAAGAGGCTAGAGCAAAAGACGAGCACGCTGGATTAGGAACAACAAAGTTAGAGGAAAACTCTAAAAATGAGATACATAACTCAGTCTATTCGAATATCGGATATAAAAATATTAGTGGTATAAGAATTGAAGTGAAAGGGAGATTAACAAAGCGTTATAGAGCAGATAAATCAGTATCAACAAGAAAATATAAAGGAGGACTAATGAACATAGATAGCATCCAAAAAGATATAAAATCAATCAAGTTCAGAGGGAACGCCAACACTAATATGTCGTATTCAATAACAAAGTCAAAACGTAGAATCGGAGCGTTTGCAGTAAAAGGCTGATTAGCAGGGAAATAGCAACAGAAATAGTGCTTTACACATTTTACTCTTTAGGACGCTCCATAGGGTAAAATAGGGACAACAAAGGTATAGAAGGTAAAGGTGTAATAAATAGAAATGACATAGTCTGAACCCAAATCGAAAGAAGGGGAAAAAATAAGAAGAAAAATTCTTACTAACAAATTGAACAGGCTAATAACGCTAGAGCGTGCAAATTGAGAGCGTTGATTGGTACCTCGATGTCGGCTTAGCTTATCCTCTAGGTTGTAGAAGCTTAGAAGGGTTCGACTGTTCGTCGATTAAAAAGCTACATGAGCTGGGTAGTATTTAGCTCAGTTATATAATAGGGTTAATTTCAAGAAAAACTAACAAAGAACACCGTAGGTTGACTTGAAGCGAAAATTAAGGTGTGTAATCTTAAAAGCGTTAAACGACTAAAAGGAGATTAGATTTCGTACACCCAGGTACAATTTTATATGACCTGTGAGGTAGAAAAGTATGAAAGCAAGAATCCTAGAATACCCTACAAATTATATACAGTACTTAGTACCATATATTTTGAAGACATAGTCTAAACCATTATCGAAAGATTTGGCACTTTAGTAAATACGTCGTGAGACAGTATGGTTTCTATCTTCTCTCTAGAATTGGAATAAAAAAAGAACAAACTTTAGTACGCAAGGATCAAGTAGTTAAAGTTTAACTGTTAATTTTAACTTTGTTACTAACCAATGGTATACCTGTTGTTTAAGCTCTCTATTAATTTAGAGGTATTGGTCTGTTTTCTACCTTTTATTTATTTAGAAAAAAAGGTAAAATGTGCGCTCCAAAGGAAGCATGCTGGGAAATATACAGGATCAATTTAGAGCTTAGGCACGGCAGGAAAGCTAAGTTGGACGAGATAAGTGCTGAAAGAATATAGGCACGAAGCTAATCTTAAGATATTTCTAATAAACGTAATGTTCTATTACAAACATAGGCTCAATTTGGAAGACTCAAGAGAGTTGAAAGATTAGAGTACTAATTTATTATCAAACTAATTTCCCATATATCAACATTAAGTCTCCTAGAAATAAGGCTCCATTGGGCAGCCATAAAAGGTGAAAAATTTAGCCTGATTCGTATAATGAGCTAATGCAATTGTTTTGTAATCAATAAAAGAGAGTGCAATTCTCTCATCGGGTATTTTTTATACGCTACACGCTTTGTTAGCTACATAGTTAGATGTGCGCTCCAAAGGAAGCTTAATAGGCAAGTCAAAAAATGTGCGCTCCAAAGGAAGCTTAATAGAAACAAGGAATTAGTGGTCCAATGGTTAAGACGTAGCTTTTTCACGGCTAATATTGCTGGTTCGATCCCAGTCTAGTTCAAATAACCCTTACCCTACACATTTATCTTTGGATTAAAGTGTAAATAGAAAATAGGGGGACGCTCTATTTTTTTTGTACAATGATTTACTATTACAATTTGGAGCACATTCGGGTAAAATGACCAATCCGAAGCATTGCTTATGATTTCTATTCGCGGGTTAGTGTAATTCTAGTAAACACATTGGGCTCATGTCCCAAAGATATTGGTGCAAGTCCGGTATCCGCATAATCTCAATCGCCAATTTTTTTAAGCTTACCCCTCACAATTTACAGGTGCGCTCCAAAGGAAGCTTAATAGGAGGTGAAAGAAAAAATAATCGTGCTTTCCCTAACATCACATCAGATTTTAAATAGTAATGATTTTATATTAATTTTTATAGTGGTGATGGTGGATACTTCTCCCAGGGGTTGTAGCTTAATTTGGTTAAAGCCTATCACTCATGATGATACAATTGAGTGTTCGAGTCACTTCAGCCCTAATATTACCTTTTTACAAAACAATGTAGTTAAATAACAATAGATGGCCACAATAATAACGTCTAAGTGCTGGAATCGGTAGACAGTGGTTGCTTAAGCTAACTTGGATTAGTCCGTGCGAGTTCAAATCTCTCCTTAGATAAATAACATTGTACATACATTGGGCTTCGCGCCTCTTTTTTTTTCAAGAACGCTCCATTGGGCTTCGCGTCCGTGTTTTTTTTTACTAGTAAAAGAAAGAGAAAAATGTGGCTTCCTTTGGAGCTGCCTAAAAAGGTGCAAAAATTAAGCTTGCAAAATGAGGGCCTTAAAAAGGCCTGTGAAGCAGAAATTTTGCTAATAGGGGGGGATATAGTTTAACTGGAAAAACTTCGATTTTGCGTATCGATATTCTTGGATCGACACCAGGTTTCTCCAAATCGTAATTAGTTGAAATTAGGTGTGTTATAAGCTAGCTAAGCAAGCGAAAGTTAACCCTTAAGATGAATAGAGATCAGATAACTCTATTCTACCTAATTCTGAGAGAAATAAAGACCCCAAAAAACTGCAATCGAGAATTTCTAAATGAAGGATGTAATAGTTTTTACACCAACACATAAATTCGAAACAGTTAACAAGGGCATAATTATTATTACTTTAAACAATGCAAAACATAAACAATAATAACACAAACCAAACAAAAAAAATGGAAAATGTGGCTTCGCTGCCAAATGAAGCGTGCAAAAAAGTGCGTGAGGTTAAAAAAGAGGTAGAAAGATACCTAGTATCTAGAAGCTCCTGTAACTCAATTGGTAGAGTGAAATATTGAAGCTATTTTTGCTGTAAGTTCAAGTCTTACCTCGAGCATAAAAGAACTTTAGTATAATGGTGAATGCATATGACTATTAATCATTAAAATGTAGGTTCGATTCCTACAAAAAGGTTCTAGAGATGTAAAAAATTTCGGTATATACCCTTCAGATTCAGATTTTACTTCTTTTTTTAACGTCAGCCCCCTTTGTCGTATCGAGGGAGTTCAAGTCTTACCTCGAACAATGTTAAATCTAGGCCTTCAACCAATAAAGGAATCATAAGAGTTGTTATATACCAAATGTACGCCAGCAAAGCGTGCAGCCTATAAAATATAGCTATAAAATGTAGCAATAAAATGTAAGAAGGGGAGAGGAGTCTTAGTATAGCGGTTATTGCAAGTGGTTTTTGCTCACTAAAACGACGGTTCGAATCCGTTAGACTCTATCAATTCTACGCTCCATCGGGCTTCGCGCCTATTTTTTTATCTTGTACGCTCCATTGGGCTTCTTCCCTTTTTTTTACTAGTAAAAAAAAGATGGGCGCACGAGAAAAATGTGGCTTCCTTTGGAGCTGCCTAAAAGGTAAAAGGTGAAGAGCTAAGCTAAGTTAAGTTAAAAATAGGTGTGTTGGAATGGTAGACAAACTCCGTTTAGGTCGGAGAGGCAGCCCGTGCCGTGCGAGTTCAAGTCTTGCCACCTATACAATAGACATAAGATATTAATCTACCCCAAGGAAGCTTCGTTCCCTTAAAGGGCTATTTCCCCCTTTTTGTGGCTGTAAAGGTAAATAGGATAGTATATTACTTTACTTAAAAAAAAGGTAAAGATCGGTGTAGATAAAGATATGTCATGGTCTAAACCCGGTAGGACGCACATTTTTGATGTGTGCAGTAGGCGTTCGACTCGCCTTGACATAAGCTATGTTGCATTCTAGCTAGGTACGTAACCAATAAAGGTAAGTTTAGCTATTTTTTTGCTCCAAGCGGAAAAAGGTAATTTTAGTATAACGGTTAATACGCTGACTTGTGGTGTCAGATGATTTAGGTTCGAATCCTGAACATTACCCAGTAAAAATTCGAGACGAGACGAGACGTGCTAAAGTAGTTTAACGGTAAAACGCCCGACTCATAGCAGGGAGAATTAAGTTCGACTCTTTTCTTTGGCTACCTTACATTTGGTCCCCCCTTTACAGCAGCTTCATTTTCCCTCAAAATTGCCTTATGTTGCTTCTAGGCACATTTTATTGTCTGCCTACCTGCACAGGGGGGCCATTAGCATTTTCTAAAGACGAAGTCTTAGTATAGATGAAATTAGGGGGGGATAAGATATGGCGGACATTTTTCGTCCAGCTTTTTAGAGACGTCTAATCTCTCAGGTCAACAAAAACAAAGTTCAAATACAATGATTTTATTTTCAATTCTAATCTTATTATTATCTAACTCCGTCAATACTAGACGTGATCTTGCTATTCTATATAATAGAGTCGGCATGTTAATCTTAGTGTACGTAATACTGAATTATTTACAGGTGTACTCCTTAAATATAACAGACATTGCTCTACACGGGGGTTTAATTAAGCTAACAAACATAAGCCTTATGTTAGGATTATTTATTTTATTGATGAGTATATTAGTCTTAGTTCTAACTAGTTTTACAGCTAAGGGTAGTGAAATGCCAGAATACCCATTATTATTATTAATGATTAATATAGGTGCACTAATTTTAATAGCATCCAATGATTTAGTGACAATGTTTCTCGCACTAGAGATTCAAAGCTATGGATTATACACTATCTGTGCAATATATCGTAACTCGGAAATTTCTGTGTCAGGAAGTCTAATCTATTATCTATTAGGGATATTGGGTTCAAGTCTAATACTATTAGCAATAGCAATAATATATGCAAACACAGGAAGTACCCGTATGGATACAATAAGTGTACTGTTGAATATAAAGAGTATAAGTCAAAATAGTACGGCAATATACTCAGAAGATTGAAACATCTCGCTAGTACTTATAGGGTCAGGCTTTCTGTTTAAGATAGGAGCTGCGCCCTTCCACATGTGAACGCCAGAGGTCTATGATGCAATACCTACACATATCGGTGCATTTGTCACGTTTATAGCTAAGGTATCAATACTTGTGTTCTGGATGCAATTAATCAATGTAATTGAATATAATTACAGTCTTACATTCATGTTATTGATGTGCTCACTGTTGTCCTTAATTGTAGGTACGGTCCTAGGTTTGACGCAATACCGTATTAAAAGATTATTGGCTTATAGCTCGATCTCACACATTGGGTTTCTACTACTTGCCCTTAGCTTAGGTACAGTAGAATCAAAGTTAGCCTTTATTTTCTATCTAATGCAATATATTATTAGTAACTTAAATATTTGATTGATCCTTGTTGCAATAGGATTAACATTAAATACTAGAACTAATAGTAGTGATGGCAAACTGTATGATATGACGAACTCGCCTATTCAACTAATTTCTCAGTTAAATGGATATTATACACGTAACCCAGTACTGGCCATAAGTCTAACAGTTACAATATTTTCCTTTTTAGGGATTCCACCGTTAGCAGGATTCTTTGCAAAACTATTAGTATTATTAGCTGCTCTAGATAAGGGTCTTATATTTTTAACACTAATAGGTGTAATTACAAGTGTTATAGGAGGAATATACTACCTAGGTCTAGTGAAAGAAATAATGTTTGCGAATTTTTTTTCCCCGGCAGTTAGACCAGCAGTTGAGAAAATAACTGTACCGGCACCACTAGCGTTAATCATTTCTGTAATAACAATATGAATATTAACTTACATGCTAATGGATACATTCTGGATAAGTATGGCCGCCGTACCGGTGATGTGCACCCCGTATTAAAATGAGTAGTCTAACATTTCTATTTGTACTAGTCACAATCTTGGCTATCTTATTTCTAGTCTTAAATTTCTTGTTAGCCCCAAGAGATCCCAATACTATAAAGGAATCACCGTTCGAATGTGGTTTCAGCTCGTTCCTCGGTCAGAGTAGAGCACACTTTGACGTCCAATTTTTTCTGGTAGCCCTTGTTTATCTACTATTAGACTTAGAAATCTTAATTATTTATCCGTTCGCTATGAGTGGTCGAGAAAATGGATTCTATGGACTTATTATCGTCTTAATTATTATCGGTATTATTACAGCGGGCTTCATCTTTGAACTCGGTAAGAAGGCTTTAAGTATCAACAGTAGACAAAAATCTAGTGATTAATCTTTATATTATCTTAGCCGAATTCTACTGAAATCTTATCCTATAGATCCATCCTGTAGAGATATCCACTATTTACCCCTCTACGGAGTAACCTAAACAACACAATTCTACTGTAATCGATCTTAAAAATTGTCTCAGCTATTCACTATTATCTTTAATTTACCTCTGTAACATTAGGCTCCATTTACCTTTTTACGCAGCCCATCTTTTTTTCCTTAGGGAAAAAAAAGATTGAAAAAAAAAGAAGGGCTGCCTTAAATAAAAAAAAGATAGTAAAATTTAGCAGGCCCAGCCTAAAAAAAGGTGAAGGTGTGTGGAGCAAAAAATTAGAAATTAAAAAATAAGAATAACAACAATGCAAATTATTAACTTCTATTTAACAACTATCTTAATGGACGCGCCAACGCCTTGATCGATTTTCTTTCAGGATAGTGCTAGCCCTGCAATGGAAGGTATCATTGAACTGCATAATACAGTGATGTTTTATCTTGTCTTAATATTCATCAGCGTTAGCTGAGTGCTATTTTCTGTAATCCGAAATTTTATAGCCACGAAATCTCCTATATCACAGAAATATCTTAACCATGGTACGGTGATAGAAATAGTCTGAACTGTAACACCTGCCATTATATTAATATTAATCGCGTTCCCATCCTTTAAACTCCTATATCTTCAAAATGAAGTTCACGACGCATCATTAAGTGTAGTAGCGAAGGGGATGCAATGGTACTGAACATATAGCTATAACGATTTTCTAACTGAAGATGGTGATAATGTAGAATTTGATTCATATTTAATTCAGGAGTCAGACCTGGAAATGGGAGACCTTAGAATGCTAGAGGTAGATAATCGTTTAGTTTTACCAGAAAATACAAACGTAAGATTAATATTAACTAGCGGAGATGTGATACATTCATGAAGTGTTGGAAGTCTCGGGCAGAAGCTTGATTGTTATCCAGGTAGACTAAATCAGACTAGTGTTTTTATCAATCGACCAGGTGTGTTTTACGGTTCATGTTCAGAGCTATGTGGTATACTTCATTCATCGATGCCTATCGTGGTTGAAGCAGTTTCACTCGAAAAATTTGTGCACTTCCTATCGAACGCTTAAAACTTAAAAGCTTACAATAGGATTAAGACAATCTCCTTAATTTTTTGGACTACATAGGGTAAAGGCCAAAGGCTAAGCTTCTCTATTGGGAAAAAAAATGTAGACTAAGGAAAAAAGGGTTGTAATTTAATTGGTAAAATACGAGGCTACGGACCTCGCGAACATAGTTCAAATCTATGCGGCCTTTACTTTATTCAGGGTAGGAAATAGAATTATTTGGAACAAAAAAAGAAGTATTAACAATGTCATTAACTATAATAACAATTTATCTAATCGGAGTTTTGGGCTTCGTCTTAAATAAAAGAAATATCATAATGATGCTTATCTCGGTGGAGATAATGCTACTAGCTATAACTTTCCTAATACTGCAGAGTTCGATCAATTTAGATGATATGGAAGGCCATGTATTAGCAATATATATAATTGTAGTAGCGGGAGCCGAGTCTGCGTTAGGTTTAGCAATTTTAGTTGCATTTTATCGATTAAGAGGATCAATCAGTATAGCAAATAACAATACATGTATCTAACTATAATTATTCTGCCATTTTTAGGATCGATAGCCGTAGGACTATTCGGAAGAAAATTGGGGGTAGTTGGATCTCAGATTATTACTATAAGCTGTATCTTTATAACTTCCGCTTTAGCTATAATAAGCTTATTTGAAATTGGATTTACCGATTCTACGGTTACAGTCCATCTTTTTCAATATTTAGGTGGTGATCTACTTAACATAGGTTGAACCTTTAAATTTGACAGTCTAACTGTCTCAATGCTGCTGCCTGTATCATTTATTAGTCTACTAGTTCAGATTTATTCTGTTAGCTATCTTAAAGGTGATCCTCACTGTCAGAGATTCTTTTGCTACTTAACACTATTTACTGCATTTATGGGTATATTAGTGTGTGCTAATAATTATTTAGTGCTATTCGTAGGTTGAGAATGTATAGGAGTCTGTTCCTATCTGTTAGTGAATTTCTGATACACTAGCATAACCGCTAATCAAAATGCTATCTCAGCTTTTGTGACAAATCGTATAGGTGATACTTGTCTAACCATGGGGTTAATGATACTTATCTTGGTGTTTGGTGGATTAGAGTATAGTACAGTGTTTACTCAGGTACCCTACATAAATGAGAATGTAATCTTTATTATAGGATTATGTCTGATACTAGGAGCTCTAGCAAAAAGTGCTCAAATAGGACTACATATCTGACTACCATTGGCCATGTGTGCACCAACAAGTGTTTCAGCATTATTACACAGTGCAACAATGGTGACGGCAGGGGTATATTTACTTCTACGTAGTTCTCCTCTTATCGAATATAGTGATACAATACTACTGATTTGTTTTTGATTAGGTGCTGTAACTACTATATTCAGTAGTCTAGTAGGGCTATTCCAACAGGATATTAAAAAGATAATAGCATATTCAACAATTAGTCAATTAGGATTAATGATGCTAGCAGTAGGATTATCCTCTTATAACATAGCTATTTTTCATCTGGTTAATCATGCTTTCTATAAAGCCTTATTGTTTATGGGTGCGGGAAGCATAATACATGCCATGCAAGATAATCAAGATTTACGGAAGTACGGGGGACTATTAGCTTATCTACCATTAACGTATATAATCATGTTGATAGGAAGTCTTAGTTTAATGGCAATACCATTTCTGACAGGATTTTATAGCAAAGATTTAATCTTAGAGTCGACATATGGGTTATATCAATTGAATGGTGTTACGGTCTACATCTTAGCAACAACAGGTGCAGTCTTTACAACACTATATTCAGTTAGAATATTATATTTGACCTTTTTAAGCAATCCTCTAGGTTCATGATGTGCATATAAAAATACTCATCAAGGTGATTTATTTTTAACATTACCTTTAGTAGTCTTAGCTTTATTGTCGATAATCTTCGGGTTTATAACAAAAGATATATATGTAGGATTAGGTACCGGATTTTTTGGTGATAATAGTTTATTCGTTAACCCTACCCATGAGATCTTATTAGATACTGAGTTTAGTATCTCGCCATCCTTAAAATTGCTACCTTTCTTGTTAACTGTCGGTTTATCGGTGGTAGGTCTAGTCTATCAAGAATTCTGGGCTAAACACTTATTAGATCTAAAATTAGATAGATTGGGAAGAATCACCTTTGGTTTTTTCAATCAAAGATTATTGATAGAAATGTTATACAATAAGTTTATCGTTAATTCGATATTAGATTTTGGTGGCCATACAACTAAAGTCTTAGATAAAGGTAGTATTGAATTAATAGGACCCTACGGTCTATATGTTATCTTAACGAAGATTAGTCGTACTGTTTCTGGAATATGAGCAGGAGATGTACAAAGCTATGCGCTATATATCTTATTAGGTGTATGTTTCTTCTTGACAACATTAAGTATAATTGTATTATCTCTAGCGAAGCCATATATAGATGTAATGTTCATACTATTAATAGCAAGTGTAGTCGTATTATTAATATTAAATTAGTGATACGTCTATAGAACTCTCCACGAAAGTCACTATATTAAATTAAGAGTAGTAATAGAAATATAGTAGGGACTTATTATTGCGGGCAGTGTGTAGATAGTCGCAGATTGAACCGTTATTCGTGCCCTCTAGGGTCAGTGTTCATTCCGCGTAAGCGGAATCACTAAACATTTAATAACTGTAAATTCTTTTATTTAATTTAAGATTTATCTCTTAAAGAGGTGTATTCACTATGAGAATATTGAAAAGTCATCCACTATTAAAATTAGTGAATGCTTATCTAGTGGATCATTCCCAACCCAGTAACATAAATTACTGATGAAACTTAGGATCACTGTTAGGATTGTGTTTACTAATACAAATCTTAACCGGAGTATTTTTAGCTATGCACTACGAGCCGAGCATAGCTGAAGCCTTCAATAGCGTGAATCACATTATGAAGGATGTCCAAAACGGTTGAATAATTAGATACCTTCATGCTAATACAGCATCCGCTTTTTTCTTTGTGGTAGATAACTTTTGTCAATTCGATGAAAATCTAATTTCTCTATTTAACAACTATATATATCCTAGGCTACAAAGCGTCAAGGTGGAGTAGGATGAAATATGTAATAATAGTGAGGCTAACCATAAAATACCTCATAGAATATTAGACCCTAGACGTGAGCCTGAACTTGCGGAAGAGAATTAACTGGAATGGTTAAGAGGGTTGATTGATGCTGAAGGTAGTTTTCTGAGAAATCGCCTAACCCAAGGGCAAGGTTTTAGCATCAGCATACAATCCGTAGTAGGACCCTAAAGTGTAAGTGTATCCAAAAAGATAAAAAAAGTAGAGGAAATTTAGCTGTAATAGCTTTAAATGTACATAGGGGAAACTGTCTATGTATATAGAGGCGTAGCAATAAAAATGTAGCTTGCCCCTTGAGCGAAAAGATTGTGCTAGATTCTTTAATCGAGATCCTAAAACTATAGTAAGAAGACTAGATTAAGGAAACCTCTTGAGTTTAATGGACAAAATCGAAAATTAATTAGACAACAAGTAAATATATAGTTAAATAGAGAAAACTAGGTATGCCAAAGTAGTAGAATGAACTTCCTGCAACAGACCTTCAAATTGCGGGAAAGCCCTAAGAGCAATCTTAACCAAGCAAACATGGAAACATCGAATGTGGCATAGCTAATGACTATGATAAGGTGAAATCAAGATTGTAATACTAAAGTATTTGGGGTAATCGCGCAGCCAAGCACCCAAGAGGTGTGCAGTTCATCGACTAAATGTAGGTTAGCGAAAGCTTAAGATATAGTCAAACCTCAACGGAAACGTTGTAAGCTAAAATTTAATAGAAAATCTTTTAGTCAAATGGAAAATAACAAGTATTTTTTAGGGAGAAATTTTTAGACCTGTAACCAATTAAAGGTAAATGGGGTTTAAAAGTAAGATTTGGTACCTGCACAGTGCGACAAGAAAGCTGAGAATTATAATGAGGTGCGATTCCTTCTCGAATGGCCCTTCGTGTCCCTAATCAGACATGCGTAATAAGTAATTGTTAGGTGTGAAGCTCTGAAGAATCAATGAAATATCATATGTAAAGGGAAAGAAATCATGGTAAGCGCAAGCGAAGGTATGTTGACGATTCGATTTGTAGAAGTGTGAGGTGTGTGCAGCCTAGCCGGGTCTCCCTTAATAATTTTTATTAAAAAAAAAATGGATTTATTTTTAATTTTTAAAAATAAATAAGGATTGCAACGAATTAAAGTACCTGCCTAAAATTTTAATTAACTTTATAATTATCAGAACTTGGTAAACCCAATGGTACCCTATGTGAATTCATTTAGATAGCATAGGAGGTATTTTATAAGATAGTTCGAAATTAATATATCTACCAGTGGGCATGAGACGATCAAAAAAGCGAAAGTCACTTCGTAATAAAGTGAATAGGAGTTTATCTCTAACCTGAAAGGGTGCTGACTTTGACATGGGCTATTTACCCCCCCCAAAATGGGTTGAGGGGGGTAGACGATTAACAATAGTGGGGCAATAGGAAAAGATGACGTCCGCCTTTTTAATTTAAATATTTTTTTAGATAGCTTGAGCCGTATGCGATGAAAGTTGCACGTACGGTTCTTAGCGGGGGAAAATCCGTAAGGATCTACCTATCGCGATTAGGTCGAGGTTTCTACTATCACTCTTATCGTGCACCACGTACATTAGCTTGAGTATTTGGAACAATAATCTTAATCTTAATGATGGCTACTGCCTTTTTGGGTTATGTCTTGCCATTTGGTTCCATGTCTTACTGGGGAGCAACGGTGATAACTAACTTATTAAGCGCAGTACCCTGAATCGGTCAAGATATCGTAGAGTTAAAAAAATAGTTACCATCCTGTAAGAGTAGCTCCATAAGACAGTAATGTTTTGATGCCAATGTGGTGAATTGCTGGAATATTTTTAATAGTAAATTATCAGCAGCGTAGTTAGATATGTGAAGTGTCCAATGCGTTCAACGACTAAAAGCGAGTACTATACGTTAGCTTGATACCACACGACCTAACCCCGTCTCGAAGTGAAGTTAAATCCGGGTGGTCGATGAGATAGTCTAGCAAGTCCGTTATAGTCTTGAAGAGTCCGTACTCTGAGGTGGTTTAAAACACAGATGAACCTTTTCATGGCGACATGTAATATAATAATCCTATTAATATGCTGGAACTTCTTTACTTGTTAATATACTATTTGGAGATAGAAAATCAGCAGGGATCTTGCTAGTAGCTTGCCCTACAGAGACTAGATAATGGAGATCTTATCTAAGCTTAGCTAGTTAGATAACTAAGAATACAGTAAGATCAAGCGATAGTCCAATCAATAAAGTAATTTATTGTAATAGTTCAATATTTATTAAAATGTTCTGTGAATAATGCAACATTAAACCGATTCTTTGCACTACACTTTGTACTGCCGTTTGTATTGGCGGCCTTAGCAATATTACATCTAATTGCTGTTCACGAGACAGCAGGAGCAAGTAATCCATTAGGTGTGCCAGGATACTATGATAGAGTACCATTTGCGCCCTATTTCATCTACAAAGATTTAATAACAATTTTCTTATTCTTCTTTATCCTTAGCATATTTGTGTTCTTCTTACCTAACAGCTTAGGAGACTCCGAAAATTATGTAGTAGCTAACCCAATGCAAACACCAGCAGCTATAGTACCTGAATGATAAAGGAAAAGAAATGTCATTCTAAAATCTTTAAAATTGCTGGGAAACCTTTTAAAATACAAAAGATAATCAGCTGGATAGTCTTTAATAAACTTATTAAAGAAATCTTCAGTGACTATGCGTGAGACAATTATTTAGAATTGAAGATATAGTCCGATCATAGTAGAAATATTATGAATTTAACATAACACATCCATGATTTATCTTCTCTAATACTTTTTGTTTAGAGTAGAATATTGTTTGCTATACGTTCAACTAAAGGGATAACTCGTTTATCTTCCTCTGAAAGAGCTACAATAAAGTTACCAAATGAAACTAAAGAAGTATTAGTAGGGATTTTACTTGGTGATGCCTACATAGCAAGAAGATCATCAACTAGTAATTCAAGATTAGTTTATTCTCAAACTGCAATTAAGCATAAAAATTATTTTAATTATGTCTAGAATTTTTTCTATACTTATTGTGCAAATGATTATATACCTCAATCTAGATTAATAGTGGAGAATAGAACTAAAAAAACTTCTAGTGCTATATCTTTTACAACTATGCAACTTCCTTGTTTTAATGAATTTAGAGAATTATTTTAGAATTCTGAAAAAAAGAAAATTCTACCTGAAAACATAGAAGAATTGTTAACACCTTGTGGAGTATCATTTTAATTCTGGATGATGACAATATTCAAGGTAATGGCCTACACATTAGTGTTTATGGATTTACCGATACGGACGTAGAGAAATTAATGTTTACTTTACAGAAGAAATTTAATCTTAAATGCTCAGTACATTAGAATAGAGAGAAAAAACCCCGTATTTATATTTTTAAAGAATCTATGGATACTTTAATAACTTAGGTAAAACCTTATTTTATTAAAGATATGTTATAGAAATTAGGTTTATAAAGGTATCATCAATTATTCTCAGAAGATATTGAAAAGATGAGAATTGATTTATTACCATTCTATGCTATATTAAGAAGTATTCCAAATAAACTATTCGGGGTTCTCGCGATGTTTGCAGCATTAGTCTCAATATTAGTATTGCCATACTCAGACATAGGTAGAACTAAAGGATTACAATTTAGACCTCTAAGTAAATTAATCTTGTTCATGTTTGTAGCCAATTTCCTATTACTCTTACAATTAGGAGCTAAACACGTTGAAAGTCCTTTCATTGAATTAGGCCAAATAAGTACTGCCTTTTACTTTGCTTACTTCTTCTTGCTAGTTCCTTCTGTAAGCATTTTAGAAAATACTTTACTAGATATCAAGACTTATGCATTAAATAAAATAGGAAAAAGATTGTGTTGTATACGGTATACACTTTGATTGCAAATCAAATATTCAAGGTTCGACTCCTTACATAATCTAGTCTAGTGGGCTGATTTCTATACCATTGGTCGAGAGTCCAGATGGATCTTTCTTCCTTGACCAGACAGAATTGTTAGATCGTATAGAAACAAACTAAAAATAAAGGGCGTTCAATTGATGATGTAGTATACTCGGTTAGTACACACATTTCATCTAGTTAAACAAGTTTAAACTTAAATCTAAAACCATCGACTACTCCTATAATTTTAGCTAAGCTAGCTTTTACAATTAAAAAAAAAATAGCGTAGTCTAATAAGAGGGAAATTGCCTGAAGGGGTCGCAGCATTAAATTTCATACTATAGCTAGTCTATAGAGATTACTTGGGGGTAAAAAAGAGAAGAAAAAATTTGCCCATCTTTTTACCCAATGTGGCTTCCTTTGGAGCAGCCTAAAAAGGGAAGGGTCCAAGAGGGGAAAATCGTAGAAAGGCATTTCTTACAGATTACAAATTTAATAGTCATAGCACAATTTTCACACGCTGGCTTAGCTAGCAGAGGAAAGCATAAATAGAAAAGAAAACAATAAAAATGAGACAAAATTTAACTAACATGAGAATATGAGGAAGTAGTTGAGGGCTATACGCTGAAAGATGATTAAACTCAACCAACGCTAAAGATATAGGATTAATGTATTTAATTTTTTCCGTTTTTGCGGGATTAATAGGTACAGGATTATCTGCCTTAATTAGATTAGAATTAAGCGGACCAGGAGTCCAATTCATAGCGAATACACAGCTATATAATACGGTGATAACTTCACACGCCATCGTGATGATTTTCTTCATGGTTAACTCAGGCATGGCCAAGTAGAATAAAAAAGATTTTACTATCAGTTCACACTATGCTGGAACGTCTTTAAGTCTTCTGGGCACTAATATGGCTGCACTTCGAACATTCAGGAGGAGGCCACAATCTAAGGGTCCTTTAGCAAAAAAATAAAAGATAATCAGCAGCAAATCTGAATATCGACTACTACGGTTTGCTCAGAGACTACTAGTGAAATACCTAAACTAAAGAATTAGGTAGTGCTATAGTCCTATTTTCCCCGTAAGGGGAAAAAGAGGTTAATGAAAGTTAATCCATATCAGAATTCTCTGTCAGACATTATCAGATATACAGTTTTTGTATCAAAAGTGACATCTGTTCAATTCGTGCTATCTTTTGTACGATTAAGAGACATCCTGACTGTACGCTAAGGCAAATGTGAGTCTAAATCTTATTATTTACTATTTTTTGTGGGTCCCCCTATTGGGCAGGTGCAGTAAAAATGTGCAAACCTTTAGAGGAGACATCTTTTTACCTTTTTTTTTCAAAAAAAGTGGGCAGCCCTAGGAGAAAAATGGAGCTTCCTTTGGAGCTGCTTCCTTTGGAGCAGCCATAAAAGGTAAATGAAGCGTAAAAGAGACAAAGTCAATTTCTATATATTACGACCGCATTCTTCTTAGCGTACAAATAAAGAAAATCCCCTATTAATAATTTTTTTTAAATAAAAAAAATATATTTTAAAAAAAAATAAGTAGTATGGTGCGACACGAGGGTTATAGTAGTAATGAATTTGGAACAATTCCAAGCGTACTCTCGCTTGAGTCTAGCAGGACATGCTAAGTTGGCAACGATTTAGTGTGAAGCTCCCGCGACAATGTTATAGTTAAGAGAATATTAACATGCAATTAACTATAATTAGACTGTGAGGCAAAAGGATAAATAAAAATGAAGATATGATTAAAAAATGCAGAAGGTCGGTGTGAGCTCTCATACAGGCAAACCAGAGTCAATAGAACCTTTTCATTCAGAGTATCTATCCAAAGTCTCGAAAATCTTCAGAAAGCTAATGGTGACAGAGTTGTACTACTATAGTAACGTGGTAAATCTCATTGTTTCCTAATTGTATAATTTTACCTCTCTAAGATATTATATTTAGGTGGTGTAGAAGGCATATCGGCAATGAGACAGAAGAAAGGTCAAAAAGCTAAAGGTCATATGTAATGTATGATATAATCTCTATATGAGTACGTACTGATTTCGAGGGAAATCAGGGAATATAGTGTGCAGACTTGACTATGGTGTTTATGTATTATTCATCTTTTTTTTTTTGCTTGCTTTTGCCCCTTTTTTTCCCCTGGAAAAAAAGTGCAGAAGGTAAAACTAAAGGAGTAAAACTAAATGCTTGAGCCGTGTGCGGAGGAATTCGCACGCACGGTTCTTAGAGGGGGAAAACTCGCAAGGGTCTACCTATCTCAATCCTGGATTAATAGGGGGATTCGCCAATTACCTTATACCGCTAATGATAGGGACAGTCGATACGGCAAACAACACTGTTCTAAATCAGGGAGATGGGCAAAATCATAATATAGATAATAATAATATTAATAATGATGATTCAAAGAAAACAATAAAGTTATCTTTTCTGAATAGTTATTTGGCTGGATTATATGAAGGCTAGGTCACCATACCGTGATGAATACAAAAACTTAGCGATGCATTAACGAACAAGAAACATAATCCAAGGTTTGTATATCTTTTCATACTAAAGATGCACCCCTTGAAGTTAGCTCAAGAATTGTTAAAGCTGATAGGAGAGGATCAGGTCATATTAAGTATTGCAAGAAATCTAAAACATGTAACTTAGTAGTTTCAAACGTAAAAGGTTTAATGCTAATAGTCTCATGGATTAATGGTGAATTAAGAACACCAAAAGTCAGTAAACTCTATGATTTAATTGATTGATTAAACAAAAACCATAATGCTAATAGAATCAAATTGCCTTAAAATTCTCAAGATATTGGAGAAGGAGAAAACGTAAGATTGGCTGGATACATAGATAGTGATGGTTGTTTAACCGTTCGTTACACTAAGATGCGCGAAGCCCAAAGGAGTAAAAAGAAATATCTCCTGCCTGTAAATTAAGTATCCAACAAAGAATGGTATATGCTATTACAGGAGATAGTTTTACAGAAATTTTAACTAAAATAGCTGAATTTCTTAACTGTTGATTGAAGACTCGAATACAAAAAGCAACTGGGAATGAATACTACACTATGAATGCTACAAGTCTAAATTCTTTAAAGATTATCCTAGATTACCTAGAAAAATATCCATTATTGTCAGGTAAACATTTAGATTATCAAGACTGAAAAAAGATAGTATTCTGAAGAGTAGCCCATCCAGAATACACTAAACACGGTCTCAAGACAACAGAAGGAGTAAAAAGCAATAGTAAGAAGCAATATTAACACTAAAAGAACTAATTTTACTTTACTTTAAATCATTTTAACAATTTGTAGAAAGAATTTCTATGTTATGTCTCTAAAGGAAGCCCCTTTCCCTGAAATTATCCCCAGAAAGGAATGCCGTTAAACGGTGAAAATTGTTTAATTACTACTACGCTATGTGCATGTAATCTCTCTAGAGCTCAAAGGTAGATTAAACAGGTTTACATATCTCCTGTAAAATAGTTAAACACCCCTGGAGAGGGTTATGCAGGAATCCTACTGAGGATTATATAGTTATCTTAGTAGGGTCCTCAGAGACTAAACGCGAAGCTCCATAATGTGAGAGATTATGGATGAAGACATAGTCCATTTTGGTATGAAAATACTAAAAATATATATTTATTAAGCTTAGCCATAAATATAGAAATACGATTCCCACGACTAAACAACATATCTTTCTGATTGTTGCCACCGAGTTTATTATTATTAATTTTCTCAAGTCTAATCGAGGGAGGAGCAGGAACAGGTTGAACTCTTTAAATGGATAAGGAGTTGCTTTATGGCGACATAGAGGCAATGAAACTCTTAAATTTGCGTGAAAATACCCAAGGTGAATGAAGCCTTTTTATCTTAACATTCTTATCTTAACTTTAAGAATATTACTAGATACAATATTTCTGGGACAATACGCAGCCCAAAAAAATACTAGGGTTCAGAGACTGGACGAAGAGAATCTTAATCGAATTTGATTTGAACTATGATTCGTCGGATTTAGAGAAGCAGAAGGTAGTTTTTATCTAGTTACGAAAGATTCACAGAGAATTGTACATGGCTTCGGGTTAACTCCTCAAAAATTAGATAGTGTAGTTTTGATTGCGATAGGTTTAATTCTGAACAAACCCACTAAAGTTAAATACATAGAAAAACAGAACTTTTATCTCTTAGACACCACGAATTCAATTGCAATGGAGAAGAAAATCAATTATTTTCCCTTTTTAGGCAGCAAAAGGTGAAAAAAAAATCCAGAAAAATGGAGCGTTCTTAGATAAAGAGACGATGAAAGGTATGAAGTCTTGGGAGTACAGAATTTGAGCCAGATCATATATCAATTCGAAAGGCAATCTAGTTAAATTAAAGGAAAATAGAGACTACATAAGAAATACTAGAACCAAGCTTTCCGAAATAACCACGAAGATCAAGAAATAATCAACAGAAAATTAAGGTAAAGAGACAGTCCAAACAATAGAGAAATCTATTGATTGTAGCGAAAGTTCAGAAGGTTACATCTTAATTGTTATCCGCCATTAAGTGGGAATGCCAGTCATTCAGGTGTTAGTGTTGACTTAGCTATATTTGCATTACACCTATCAGGGATTAGTTCCCTTTTAGGAGCGATAAATCTAATCACAACATTAGCATTATTAAGAAGTCCTGGTATAACTTTACACAAGTTACATCTATTTGGATGAGCCGTTGCTATTACAGCTGTGTTATTATTATTATCACTACCAGTTTTAGCTAGTGGTCTAACTATGCTACTAACGGACCGAAATCTGAATACTACATTTTTCGAGGTTAGCGGTGGTGGTGATCCAATACTATGACAGCATCTTTTTTGATTTTTTGGTCAATAGGGTGGCCCACTTTTTTTGAAAAAAAAAGGTAAATAGATAGAATTCTATTTTAGAATTACGAAGAATTGCTGAAAACATTCACTATATATATGTAGATGCAATCAGCAGGTAGCCTACCAACTTTTTATTGCCTTTTGCTTATCAAAAATATGGTAGGAACTTCAGTGACTTTAACACGTAACAGCCTATGGTTATTTTATCTTTATATTTCCCATTAAGCAACTCCCCCCTTCAGCACATTTTATTATTTCGAATACATTTTATTCTTTCTTTAGAATACATTTTATTCTGTGCGCTCCAAAGGAAGCTTAATACATTTTATTCTTTGGTAATAGGGGGGGTGGTAAAAAGGTAAAATGAAACTAAGTAAGATAATTTCGCCAAGGTTGATGATATAGTCCGGTGGGCCGTAGCCAAATTATTAAGCTATAAAATGAAACACATTATTAAGCTATAAAATGAAACACATTGGGCTTCGCGCCCTTTTTTTTTTTACCAAACAAGGAAAAAAAAAGATAGAAGCAGCAACAGCTAACAATTGTTAGACGACAAGGTTAGCAAGACGCAGAGAGAATCGCTTAAACAGCTTTAGAAGAAATGTAAAAAGAAAGTTAGTAAGAAATATATCTCTAATAGTGTGATAATGAACGGATCTTTAGGCTCGACTCAATATTCTTTGACCTTTCCTTCCCTCAATTCTCCAAGAACCCAACCTCTAATACCTTTCGATACGATTCGATTCGATTCCATACCATTCCATTCAACAGGCTAAAATGAAGCCACTCGTTAAATAAAAAGAATGAGTGAAGTGTAGTGAAGTGAAGTGAAGTGAAGTGCAAAAGGGGTGTACGAGGGAAGAAGAGAAGATAAGAGGTAGAAAAGAGAAAAGAAATAGAGGAGAAGCTGGGAGGACAGAATTTTGGGCGGAAAAATTTGCTACGGCGTGAACGCATCCTGAAGTCAAAGCCAGTCCGGGTGGACTTGGCGCACAGAACCTATCTCTTAACGCTAGAAATGAATCAGGTGGTATTCTAACCGTACTCTTTTTAGCTGTAACATCTAATGTAGGAGGTAATCTTGTATCAAGTGATATACCAAAGCACCAAAAGCCTCAGAATGATGAAGAATTAGGATATTATCTAGCCGGATTGCTCCAAGGTGATATACCAAAGCACCAAGAGCCTCAGAACGATGAAGAATTCGGTTATTATTTAGCCGGATTGCTCGAAGGTGATGGTTATGTAGGGCAGTACGTGATAGAGATATGTTTTAGTGAACCAGATGCATTTTTAGCCAGAAAGCTGCAAAAAAGACTCGGTTTCGGAACTGTAAGTAAAATTAAGGACAAAAAAGCCTACAGGTTATGCATTACTTCTCTTGAGAATATGTTAATTGTTTTTCGTCTAATAAACGGTAAAATTAAAACAACATATAAATTTAATCAAATTATGGCGGTACTTGCAATGCCAAGGTTTAAAGATACAATTAATTTCACACAAGATACAAGTGGTGACTTTAACAACCATTGACTATCAGGGTTTGTAGATGCAGATGGTTCATTCCAAATAAAAGTCATTAGACGTAAGGGCACTTTACAGGTAGAAATAAGATTAAAACTACAAATAGATCAAAAACGAGATGAAATCTTAAAACAAATCCAAAAACTATTTGGAGGCTATTTAGGTTACCGCGCATCGCAAGACACATATTATTATGAGTCCACAAGCTTTGAGAGTGCAAAAAAGGTAGTTCAACATTTCGAGAAATATCATCTACAGTCTATGAAGTACATGAGCTATCTGCGATGAAGAAAGGGCTATATGTTAGTTCAAGTTAAACAACATCTAACAAAGAAAGGACAACAAAAAATAATAAATATAAAAGCGATTTTAAATAAGCACAAAGTTAAGGATTAAGACGAAAAAGAAAATGTGCGCTCCAAAGGAAGCTTAAATCAACCTTATTTGGCTAACTCAAATTTTTTCTAGCAGGTAGGCTTTCAAAAAATTAAGACGGAATATAAGCTTCTATCAAAAAAAGGGTAATCTTTAGAATTTGCTGAAACGCCCTACAATTTAGGGTAACCTGCAGGTAGCAATTAAAGAAATTGAATTGCAATGTCAGAGACTTAATTATTTAAAGTTATAGGTATATAACTAGAGAGAAAGTCCAAACAAAGATCGAATAGTCTTTAAAATTTAATGTCATGCTGGGGACCTCTCCTTTAAAGGAAGCATGCTGGGAGAGTAACAATTTAAAGGGAGTGTTACACGTATAACCATTAATTATCATTGTTATATTCTGATCATTCCAGCTTTTGGTATAATCAGTACAACAATATCGGCTAATTCTAGTAAACCAGTGTTCGGAACACTAGGAATGGCATATGCAATGTTCTCTATAGGAATATTAGGTTTCATCGTGTGAAGTCATTAACTTTCTGGTGACAAGGGTATACTCCAATCCCTTTTAGTTGCTATTTAATTCTTCGCAACTCTCAAGAGAAATAAGAATTTGACAGGGTAGCAACTGGACTCGGAGAAAACGGTTAACAAATAGCCCAAATTTTAGACCGTCGGTGTCTTGAGACATCGCTACAGACTGGTTCCCCGGCATATAGCTGAAATGCGTATGAATGTTCAGTCGAACTTAGATATCCTTAAAAATTATTTAAGATATAAGATAACAAGGGTATGTATATAGATATGAATATATAATAATATAATCTCTAAGATTGCACATGTACACGGTGGGCCTGGATGTTTAAATATGATTTTCGTTCTATACCTTATTGTTTATATCTATACCGTTTCTAGCGAATATCGCACCTATACTATCAGATAACCTAGTGCTAAAGGGACTAGACGATCCTACAAAAGATATCTTATTCGGTTCTCTTTTAGGTGATGGGAAAATGGAGTGAGGTCCTAGATCAAAAAACGTAAGATTTGGGTTTCCGCACTCCGGGAAATTTGGAAATGCAAAAGCGGTTCCTATAGATTAATCTCTGTAGACACCACTGGCATTAGCTCATTGAATTCTGCAAGACGGATCTTTGGGCGTGTAAGGTGGATTATATCTATGTACTGACGGCTTTACACATGATGATGTCAGACGTCTCTCGAAATATTTAATGGAGAGATATCATATCAAATGTTCACTCCATAAAGCAGGCAAGAACTTTCGTATATACGTCTGAACTAAAGACGTTAAGATTGTAAAAGCAATAGTTTTGCCCCCCCATGCATGAATCGATGCTATATAAACTAGGAGTATAGATAGAAAATCAAATACACGTCGTCTTTGTCATTAAGGGCAAGGAGAATCATTTCCCAATATGCAAGAAACTATTTGAAACCTGTGGACTCTAGGAAGTCACGCGAATCTTATACAATTTGCAGGTAAACTACCTAATATTTTTACAAGTATTAGAAGGAACTTCAGAGACTAAATGGGGAACATCCTCACCATAGGTGGGGTTGAAGCCATAGTCCAAATGAAATTCATTCACCTTATCCCTCAAAAAAGGTAAGTCAGGTAAAATGGATTTTTTATCGGTGGATACAAGAGCTTACTTCACAGCCGCTACATTAGTGATAGCCGTACCATCAGGTATAAAGATCTTCTCTTGACTGGCAACAGTTTACGGGGGATCAATTAAACTAACTCCATCAATGTTGTTTACATTAGGATTCGTCTTTATGTTTACACTAGGAGGATTAAGTGGTATAATTTTAGCGAACGCATCGCTAGATATAGCGTTCCACGATAGCAACAACGCCTTACTCTTCTGGAGTCTTTCTTTAAATTTATTCTACTATTCAGTTGCAACTTCTAACACGATTAACGAGGCACAATCATATGAGGAATATATAAAAATGTTTTGAGTCGGTCTCATGGATGGTGATGGAAGCATCCAAGTAAATCACTGACGTAAGAAAAACCTTCAGTTCCGACTAGTCATCCAACTAAAATATTTCGAGAGTAACTATAGAATGTTAATTAAGATAGCCCGGGTGATAGGGGGAAATGTCAGAATAACGAAGAATAAAGAAAAAGTAGTCTGAGTAGTTGACAATAAAGAGGCAATTATTGAAATTCTTAAAATATTTGAACAGTATCCACCTTTGACATCACAGAAAATTTGTCAATTAAAATTCTTGACCAAATGTCTTAAACATAACAATGTAGATAGATACTTAGCCGAAAGAGATAATAGATATGAGAACCAATCTTTAATCTATGATGCTATCTTTGTTGTACCTTTCTACTTCCCGGCATGATTAGCTGGTTTCGTCGAGGCTGAAGGCTGCTTTTCTATTGGTCTTTGCCCAAGATTTGAGATAGGCCAGAACAATGACAGATATCTGCTGGAAGCCATTCAAAAAGAGTTAGACATCACAAGAACTAGGATACGTAACCCAAAAGGAGTATTTTTTGTCTTAACAGTATATAGAACAGTGACTTTGTTAAATATTATTGACTACTTCAATAAATATCCCTTGTTAGGAGAAAAATTAGAATCGTTGAATACTTTTAAGTCTTATATCGAGTAGAGTGAGGTTAATTGTCGTGTGGTCATGTCACTATGGAGTAGATTCATACTAAACTCCGGTAGTCTTCAGATTGCTAACGGTGAACTCTTTAATGTTGGAATAACGCTTTCAACGCTTAAATATTGAAGACGATACCGTGGAAACCAAACTAGTATTATATGCTAGGAGTAGGATCCGTAGAGGCCATACGTGACACTGAGATTAAGAAAGATAAGAACTTTTTCTTGGAAGATATGGTCCGAACCATTGTGTGAACAGTGATGTATGAAGTGATTCAATTCACTAGAATCAACGGTAATTGAGTTATTACGTTATTGCCCACTTCCATTATGTACTAAGTATGGGTGCTGTGTTTGCTGTATTTGCGGGATTTTATCACTGAATTCCAAAAATCTTAGGAACTAGTTATAACTTCAGATTAGCTAAAGTACAATTTTGGTTGTTCTTCATCGGCGTGAATGTTACCTTTTTTCCTCAACATTTCCTAGGGCTACAAGGTATGCCCCGAAGAATCCCGGATTATGCTGACGCGTTCGCAGGTTGAAATCTGATAAGTAGTATCGGTTCTATTATTAGTATAGTATCAACAGGATTGTTTTTATACATTGTGTACAATCAACTTGTTAGTGGACAAATATCAAGTCGTAACCCTTGATTAACACCAGGTTTCTTTAGTGATGTATTGCAGATATATCTGAATCGAAGTTATGTTAGTCTAGAGTGAGGTCTGTCTAGCCCACCTAAACCACATTCATTTGTGAGTTTACCTCTACAATCTAGCGCCGGCAGATTAAACGGGTAAATTAGATGGTCCCTCCGAATCTGCCGCACAAGCAGCTGCAGCAGCTGAGGCTAAATCTATGCTTGAAGCCCAAGATTTAAAAGATACCTGCTTAACATCTACTGATATAGGAGAATCTTTAGCTCTGTTTAAGAAATTGCAATGAATCTTACTGTATTTACTTTGCGCATTAGTTCTACATTTAATCTATTAGAAATTGTCTGCAAAACAAAAACAATCCAACTAGAATAATAATCGGATTAAACACTATTTTACCTCCACGAATAGCTATGTGAGTATCTAAATAGTTAGAAGAGTTAAGCCTTATGGTAGGAAAGAATTTACTAGTTTACATAGTGGTAAATTGAATTAGGATATTCTTCTTTCGGAGCATTTTACCTCACCTGAATTAATTATTTCAAGAGATTCACTTTAAATAGGAGGAAATTTGTGTGATCATTGTGTATGAGAATTTAAGAGGAAAAAGCTAGTATCAGCATTATGTGTATCCAAGTATAGGCGTTCCCCTTTTAGGAGTACGTTCAGAGGACCATTGAGACATACAATTAGGGTTAAGGACTGTAGGCAAAAATATCTGTTATTAATCTTACAGATATCTAACCAATAGAAGTTAACTTTCATTACACGATTAACTCTTATTTACCATTTCCACAGCGCTTTACACATTTACACAGCGCTTTACACATTTTACAGATGCGCTCCAAAGGAAGCTTACTAGGGGCGCGAAGCCCAATGAAAAATAGGAGTGAATTAGGAACCTCAACTCTAAAGAGAATATTTCGAAATGGGAATGCTGAGCTAGATATACAGCAGCCCCCCCCAAGAAGGGGTAGGAAGAAGCTAGGACGCTCCATTGGGCTTCGCGCACAATGGAGCCTAAAAAAATAAAATAGTAAAAAACCCTTTTAGCTCAATGGTAGAGTAGAATGCTTCTAACATTTAGATCTTAGTTCGAATCTGAGACAGGGTAGATTTATCGCTAGACCTTCATCATTTGTAATAGGATAATGGAGGAAGCCTTAATTTCTAAAAAATAGAACGGCCAGAAAGAGCTGACTATTTTAGTCTCTAGGGTATTAAAGTTTAACGTATAGATATGTTATTAATTTTTTTACCAGCTAGAAAACCCGTAACCCTTTCGAGGTAATTAGGGAAACCAAATATAAACATGATGTACATCGAAACTAACACAACCATAATCTCAATCATTGAAAATATAATCGTGGTGGTACCCGGGCTATTAGTAGTAGCATATATAACTGTGGCCGAGAGAAAAACAATGGGAAGTTTCCAAAGAAGACTGGGGCCAAATGCAGTAGGTCTACTATAAAAATCGCCGAACTGTGTATACAGTATTTGATTGTTTTCATCAAAGCATGATGAAGCCATAAAAGCTAAAAAAAAGGATCGTAAGCCTCAAGATACCTAAAATTAACCTTTTAATGTAAAAGTCATAGGTACTTGTACAGATGTTACAGATTCAAGTGCGCGTAGTATTTTTTTTGGCCTTAGTTGAAGTAAACCTTTAGCTGAACATCATCAAATTGCGGGAAGATCTTAAAACTATTTTAACTAACTAAGTCTAGGGATAGAGCTTAGGGCACGGGTAGCGACAAGTGGTAAAGTAAAATCAATATAGATTAAAATGGATAATTCGCAGCCAAACACTGACATATGGAATACATGGACTGTTAGTGTGCAGTTCATCGACTAGAAGGTGATGGGCGTTGGGATTGACTTAGAAAACGCTTAAGATATAGTCAGACTCTACTTGACAAAGTACAGGGTATCGATAGAATATCTGTTAAGAGGATAATGTAATAACTGTTACAGTTATTTAGAGGGAAAGTTCTATACTAAATAGGATGAATTCGTATCTGGGATTACTCCAAGCCTTCGCGGATGCACTAAAGCTAATATTAAAAGAGTATGTATCGCCGAATCAATCAAACAAGATTTTATTCTTTCTAGGGCCTATCTGTACATTATTTTTTGCTTTAGTGGGATTTGCTGTTATACCTTATGCTCCAGGTCTATCTATTAGCGATATGCAATATGGTTTACTCTATCTCTTAGCTGTGTCAGCACTTTCAACGTTGGGGATTCTCTTGGCAGGATGAAGTGCCAACAGTAAATATGCCTTTTTAGGATCATTAAGAAGTACAGCACAATTAATTAGTTATGAGTTAGTGTTAAGCTCTGTATTATTAATAATTCTTTTTATTACTAATAGCTTGAACTTAAATACACATGTGCAATTTCAAAAGATTGTGTGATTGGGGATACCATTGTTTGTATTTTTAATCATCTTCTTTATTGGAGCACTTGCTGAAACAAATCGAGCTCCCATGGACCTAGCAGAAGCTGAATCAGAGATAGTGGCAGGGTTTATGACTGAGCACGCCGCTGTTATATTCGTCTTTTTCTTCTTGGCGGAATACACAAGTATACTTATTATGTGCATACTGACTAGTATCTTATTCTTTGGCGGATATCTTACAGGGGTACCTGGTTTAGATCTAATTTCTCTTTATGATACATTCAACACTCTTATTACATATATCTTATACCTTTTCCCCTTACAATATGAACAATATGTATATTCTATTCTATCTTTAAGATTAAGAGAATTCTTAATGGATACCACATCATTAGGGGTTTGAAATAGTATTTCTTTAGGTGTAAAGAGTTCAATGTTTGTATTTTTATTCATATGAATTAGAGCGTCTTTCCCCCGTATCAGATATGATCAGTTGATGTCCTTTTGTTGAACAATCTTATTGCCATTGCTGTTTGCTAACATAATCTTTATACTTGGGTTACTGCATGCCTTAGACATATACCTAGTATCTATAAATTTATTCTAAGGATTCGAATTGACTAACTTAAAGGGGAGCACAAAGAAAAATGAGAAAAGAGAGCACAAAGGTTATTTACTATACGATTAAAACAAATTACGTATTAAATATCTAACCAGAAGATGTTTGCTATCATAGAATTATGATGGAATGCGATGCCTCAAATATTAGACAATGCTCAATACTACTTCTGCGACGTTTTCGTTGCTTTTGCAGTAATTACAATAGTATTAATAATACTATCGCAGTGTGTTTTACCTAGAGTAGTGCGAAGATTTATCTCACGTAGCTATATCTGTAAAATATAAGCCATTAATGCATAGAATCATGTAGTCCAACCAAATTATCAAATGTGAATGGTTTAGATATGAGGTAGGATTCTGAGCCTATGTACGCTTGGCTGGAAAATAGTTGACATACCAACTAGATTAAAGTGTTATAGTACCTAAAAGGAAGACCCAAAAAAAAAATGACATACATAGTCGAGAACTGAAACCTTTTCCAATGTATCGGAAGTCCAATGGACCAATTCGAAATCCGTTCTCTGTTAAACCTATCTATTTTAGATGGAAGCTTTAACCTAACTCTTACAAGTGCAGGGTTTTACCTTATTTTGGTAGCTGTTATCTTGTATGTAATATGTGTACTAACTTTACTAATTATTCCCGGTGAATTAATTGTTAGTCTAAAAGAGTTTTTATTAAAGATCAAAACATATTTTAAAGCGAAAAATACCAAATCTACACCTAAGACTGTATCGAAAAAAAATAGTAAAAAAGTGCCGGGTAAGAATTCTGTAGAATTATCAGGAGAAAAGTTAGCTAGCACTAATTGATCATTAAGTTTAGAATCAATGTATGATACTATCTTAAATATAGTAAGTAGTCAAATCAATGGGCGTTCAGGACAAATTTACTTTCCGTTTATATTTACAATATTTAGTTTCATACTGATAAATAATTTAGTAGGACTGGTACCATACAACTTCGCAACAACTAGTCAGTTCGTTTTGACATTTGCCTTAAGCTTCACAGTTGTTTTAGGTGCTACAATACTAGGATTCGAGAAACATGGCTTAAAATTTTTTTCCCTACTTGTACCTGCAGGTTGTCCTTTAATACTTTTACCTTTATTAGTTTTAATTGAGTTTATTAGTTATTCAGCTAGATGTGTGAGTCTTGGATTAAGATTAGGTGCAAACATCACAAGTGGGCATTTACTACTTAACATACTAAGCACATTTGTCTACAAGATTATGAGTTCAAATATAATTTTCTTCATACTGGGTTTACTACCTTTAGCTTTAATAATTGCATTTTCAGGGTTAGAACTGATGATTGCCGTGATACAAGCTCAAGTGTTTGTAGTGTTAGCTAGCTCTTACATTAAGGACGGACTCGATCAACATTAGCCCCTACATTTAGACTTATCATATAGTAAGGTTACCTCTCAGTCTCGTGATATATTGGTATTACTAGTGAATTAGGAAAATTCTAAAACATTATACGTTTATTGTTATTAAATTAAAGAGATCTGTGATAGAAAATAGAATTATTGTATAGTATAGAAGTGAAGAAATCATATAGTTAACTATTATGTAGCACTTCTACCTTATATGCAAATGCGAGCAAAGAATTTAAATTCGATGAATAATAAGATAAGGATCTTTATCTATCCCCTCTCTACTTCTTTTAATCTGTTTACTTTAAAGTAGAAAAAAATTTACAGGTGCGCCTGCAAATTAGGGGTAAGCTAAAAAAAATAGTGATGGCCTAATAGGAAGAGAGCAGAAAAAGTGTATAGTAATAAGGATAGAGCTAAAACATTATAGAATTTATATATTTCCGAGTCTACGTAGTTAGAACGTATATAGAGGGATAAAGCTGTATGAAATTAAAAAAACATACTAGAACCCTAAGAATAGATGAGTTTGATGCTGGCTCTGAACGAATACAAACAAATTTTTTAGACACATGCTAATCGTACGACCTCGAAAGTAGGAGAGAAGTATGCAAGATAAGCAGAAAATCTAAAGAACTGGGGTTAGTGGTGAACAGGTGAGTGATAACCTGTATACCTATCTTAAAGAATCGAGAAATTCGATATATTTTAAGCGAAATTCTCTATTTTTATTAGTGCGCTCTATTTTTACGCTTCATTTAAGTATCTTTAGTACGCTCCATTGGGCTTCGCGCACAATGGAGCCTAAAAGGGGAAAATGGAGCCTTAAAAAGGCGAAAGTAAAAAGGGTAAGAGTAAGCTTAGGAGTGAAAGAGGCGTAAGACTCGCTTTTAGAGGAAGTACAGGAAACAAGAGAGGTAGTAGTTGGAGTAATGATTTAACTAGCCCAAATTCTTGGAGTTGAATCTGAAAGGATAATCAACCACTCGGGGTCTGAAAAAGCCCCGTGCAATCTATGTACAGCAGTGAAGAATTTTTGTCACTAGTCTAAGGACTGAACAGGAGATTTGTAGAGTGAGAAGTCTAGATTTGATAATTAAAAAGTTATCTATCTGATTGTATTAATTTAGAATAAAGCTCTGTGTAAACATTAATAATGATAATGTGTATATTTTGTCTTGACTAAGTGCGTGCCAGCAGTCGCGGTAATACGTACAAGGCGAGTATTGTTCATAATAATTAGGTTTAAAGTGTAAGTAGATGGTCAAATTATCAAGAAGTGTAATAATAGACTAGAGTTAGATATAAAAGAGCAGTACTTTCCGGAGAAGGGATGAAATCCTGTCATACCGTTTGGACTTTGTTAAGGCGAAGGCAGCTTTTTATGTAATAACTGACGTTCAGGTACGAAGGCAAAGATCGTAAAAAGGATTAGTTACCCTCGTAGCCTTTTGCAGACAATGATGAGTGTCATAGGTTTGATAGACTATGTAATCTGCAAGTTAAATATTAAATCTATAAACGAAAGTGTAAGCATTCCACCTTAAGAGTATAGGGGCAACCCCGGAACTAAAAGCATTAGACTGTAGTTGACACCAGCTGTGGCCTATTGTCGTTTAATTCGTTGGTCCTCGAAAAACCTTACCTTAATTTGTATAGTGAGATTTTTTTCTCGCGACATGCGTTGCACGGTTGTTTTCAGTCGATGTTGTGAAATTATGATTCCATTAAATTGACAAAATCCTCGGCGATATTTTTGAAAGAGAAATTTTTTTACGATGTTGCATTTTACCTATTTTATATAGCCACGAGATGGCAAAAATAAAGGGGAGTAAGACAAATCATCATGGCCAGAATATTAAGGGCTATAGACGTGGAGCACATACCTAAACAAAGAGAAGCAAAACAGTAATGTTAAGCAAATCTCCAAATAAGGATAAAATAGAAAGGGATAGTCGACTGAAACTCGTCGGCTTGAACAAGTAATAGCTAGTAATCGTATATCATCACGGTACGGTGAATAATCCTCGGCTAAGTACTTATCACTCGTCATGCGTTGAAAGTAGCGAAACAATAAGTTTGCTTTTTTGATACTTGCATTTTTGTAAAAAAAGTCTGTAAAATCTATATTCTGTTAGATTTCAAAGGTCGAATTTCTTCGTATGTGTAACTATAATTAATGTGAAGTCGAAATAAAGTTGAAGTCATGGAAGTGGCTTCGGATAAATAGAAATAAACAATTAAGAAGGCTCCATTTTTTTACTTAAAGAAAGATAAAATGGAGCGTAAATTCAATAGGGATAGATTAAAACCATATTGTATACAATTGAAAGAAAAAAAACACTGAACAATCAAATAGGGATTAAGAATTGGTTCAAATCCAAGTCAGGAGTTAAATATTACAGTAAAAATGTTTACAACTAGGTATCCGTGAGCTAGAGCAAATTAGGGTTCAGGTGAAATATCAACCCACTCAAGTACCACCAGGAAATAGTAAGCTAGTTGCCGTAATATTAGGTAAGAAGCCTAAATATAGGTTGTCTGGTCTGGAGATTTTATCTATGAATAGAAAATCGTGGATATTGCTATTTGCCTCGACTACTTCTAGAAAGTACACTTCAGACCGCAAAGATCATTCCCAACCAAAATTAGTGATGAAAGAATGGATCACAGTTAGGATTGTGTTAACTAATACAAATCTTAACAGGAGTATTTAAAGCAAAGCACAAAACATAGAAAGTGACAATAGAAAGCCAGAACGCCAAAGACGTATAGCGGAAAAAGCAAAAGAGAAGTTATCCCTTTGTAGAAGGGAAATCATCCCTTCTTCTGAGCGACCAAAAAAAGGTCTATAAAAATGAGTGGAGTGTTCCAAGATAAAAGAGGAGTGAAATAAGAGTAACCGGTGAACTAAACGTCCAAAAGGAAGATGAAACCAGTCGAAGTAGAAAAACAAGGGCTACACGAGAAATTTTAGAAAAAGATAGACATGAGAAAAAAATCAAATGTTATCAAAGAAATCAAAAGTTCTAAAGAGGTCTCTCCTCTCATCTCCTATCTCAAGGTTAACACTGAAGGGAAAAGAAGCGGGGCTACTCTCAAGGTTAACACTGAAGGGAAAAGAAGCGGGGCAACAAAGGAAGAAAAAGGAGAAACGGAATCGAGATTGTGTCTTTAAGCAGACAAAAAAAGGAGTGAAAAAAATGTGTCCTCATCCTCGTCCTCGTCCTCGTCCTCTCTTTTGCTCAGATCTTGTATCTGTTTAGGTGTTAAGTAAAGAGAAAGATCAGAACCTTCCAACTACAAGAGCTTGTGAATATCGTTATGATCTACTAAATACTTAAGCAGTTTTGTATTAGGAGATGATGAAGTTAACCTGTATAGTAGATACCTTTTACATATCTAACTACTTAGTTAGAAGATTAAGTAGTAGTGATCGTACAATAGATATTCACCTCTCATCTCTATACAGTAAGGGTTAGGAGCGATTAAGAGGTAATTTAAAAGGTGGATAACACAATTAGTAGGTATAGCATTAAGTGTTAATCTTTTTGCTTGTGAGTACATAGGAGCTCCAAGTATAGACATACCTGTTGTAGAAGCACTCTTTAAATCGTAATCATATCGTAATCATATCATAAACGGTCATTATTACTATCGTACAATTTTCCTATAGCTGCTAAACTTCTGTTACCTGCTGGTGCTAAGAACATTGTATCCCTTATAAAAACCTTATCATCTTCTATTTTTATAGGTTTTCCCATGGTTACAAAGCTACAAAGGGAGTTTACTATATCCAATTCTTCTTTAAAAACATTAAAGTCACTAAGCATACTAAGATCGGCGTTGTACCCTCCGGCTTAAGTGTGATATTAAATAAAAATGTTTGTTTCTTGTAACGTTGAGAAAGTCATCAGTAAAACTACACATTTTATATCTCGTCGCGCTTTTCCCTTTGGGGTGAAGCCTAAGCGTGGATATTTTTTGATAGACCGCCGAATTTGTTTCAACGGATTTTTCCAAGACTTGTGAGATTTCGGAGTCTGAAACATTCTCGTATATCTTTGACGCTCCATTGGGCTTCGCGCCCGATTTTTTTTTACTAGTAAAAGAAAGAGAAAAATGGAAAGGAAGAATCAGTCTAAGTTCTAGACTTAGTGAAACGAATTTCGGGGGAGGATTTCTCTATCTGCATGAAGTAGGTAACCACCGTGCAGGTGCAGTTTGTAAAGTATGGGGTGAAGTAGTAGTAGCCCTATTGATCATCCGGATAGAAGAGGCAGATTTTCCCCTATTCCCCAAGATGCTTGTACCCAAGAATGAAATACTAGTGGTATTAAGATTAGTTACCTTCGTATTAGACTAGCTGAGGGCAAGTCCCCTCGAGGCTAGCTTAACAACGATCTCCGATAGAAAATCAAAGGTCTCCTCAAAAGTCCCCTCCAAAGTCCCTTCGCCACCCACTACTGAGTCATCTTTTTATCAGACATAGGATATTTTATTGAATATAGGATAATCAAAGTTTGCTTAATACTACTTACAAGAGAGAGTTTTCTAACTAAGACCTTATGACCTATATATAAAACTATGCATCAAATAGGTAAAGGTCGAGGGAATAGATTTAGGAGTCGAAGTTTGCTTAGAGAGAAGTCATCAAGCAGGATCAGAAATATATAGGCTAGGCTAGGATTGGGCAGAGGACGGATCCTTGGGGGGGTCCCTATTTTACCCTAGAGGCGCGAAGCCCAATGTGCGGTGTAGTAGTGGAATTAAAAGTAACCAGCCTTCAAGCTTTCCGAGAGAAGTATTACCCTTTGAAGGGGGTCTCGACGTTCCATCTGTAGCTTTACTGCTAAATTAAAGGTGAGCAGGGAAGCAATGGTGTAGGGTAGCTATGCTCAGATATGGTAGGGAAAGTAGACATCTGTAGTTAAAGTTGTTTACTTTTCATTTAGTAGGTTGTACGGGAAGCCTTTAATGTAGGATACATAAACAGTAGCAGAAGTCGTATATATTTACAGCCTATATAGAAGTTAGCCTGCAAGTCGCTCCAATTTCTAACTACAAAGGGGAGCTGGAGTAAACATTAGTAGTACTAAAACTTCAAGAGAGCGTAACCCAAATGAAATCGAGTGGGGACCCTCTTCCCTTTTTTTTCACTGTGACTCCATTGGGCTTCGCGCCATAATAATATAGTATGTGGTGACTAAGTAGGAAAGTTCCTTTATCGGTAAAAAGGGTTGAGCTGTAAACTCAATAGCAATCGCTTGTAAGAGTTCGAATCTCTTGTTTCCTAGATTCCCACACTGTATCAGTCAAGGTTCCTATTGGGGTCAATTACTAGTGCTTCTTCCCAATGGAGGGTAAAAAGATGGGCAGCTACCAAAATGTAGTAATCAAGAATTAGTAACTTAATAGGATAAAGATTCACCTTGTCATGGTGAGAGCTGTCAGTTCGACTCTGATCTAATTCGAAAAGAGAAATTGTGGAAACTAAAGTTTACTAAAAAAAGGGTAAAATAGGAAAAGTAGCCATTGGCAAGGTAAAGCATTTGCTATATGCTGTGTAGAATACACCTAAGAGTTCGAATCTCTTTTTTTCCGAATCGTACACCAGTATGGCTATATACAATAAAGATACGGACTTAAGCCAGAGGGTCCAAAATCGAAGCCCTAATAGTTTAACGGTAGAGCATGTCACTGTTAATGATGAGATAGGTGTTCAATTCACCTTTAGGGCTTTTTTTACTGAATGTAAGGGTTTAAATGTAATTAGAAAAACAATACAAATTTAATCTGTATCTACAACACTAAATAAACAATGTTAACAACAATTCGAAGCAATTTTCAAGATCATCCATTTCATCTAGTATCACCATCACCTTGACCACTATATATAAGTATTGCACTATTTAATTTAACAGCAAACGCGGCTCTATCAATGCACCAGTTTAATAATAGCTGAATATTCTTTTCTATAGCATTAATAACAGTAATCTCAACTATGGCCTTTTGATTCAGGGATATTACAACAGAAGGTACACTATTAGGGAACCACACTCTAGCTGTACAGAATGGGTTAAATCTAGGAGTGATATTATTTATAATATCAGAGGTGATGTTTTTTGTAGCAATATTTTGAGCCTTTTTCCATAGTGCGCTAGCACCTACAGTAGAACTGGGAGCAAGCTGACCTCCATTGGGTATAGAAGCAATCAATCCTTTTGAATTGCCATTATTGAATACGGTGATACTATTATCCAGCGGTGTAACAGTTACATGAGCCCATCATTCTATTATCAAAGGTGATAGATTTGGATCTATATATGGAACATTACTAACTGTAATATTAGCACTAATCTTTACAATTTTTCAAGGGATAGAATATAGCTATTCATCTTTCACATTGAGTGATGGGGTATTTGGTTCGTGCTTCTTTTTTGGTACAGGTGCTCATGGCGGGCATATTATCATAGGTACTATATTCTTAGCTGTTGGTTTCTGAAGAATTTCTGCGTACCATATAACATCTGACCATCACAGAGGTATAGAAAGTGGAATACTTTATTGACATTTTGTTGATGTAGTTTGATTGTTTTTATACGTGTCGATGTACTATTGAGGATCTTAAAAGATAGAAGATAATATATAAAACGAGTATAAGTTAATTGGCAGACTTCCTGGTTTCCACTCAGTTCGTGTCAGTTCAACCCTGACTACTCGTATAGCAGTTAGCTTCGAGAAATAATTAACCATTAATAAAAATGTTTCCTATTAAGGTTTAAATAAAATACAATGGGGTACAATGCTACAATCAAATCTATCTTTTTTATTATCATTGAGTGAAAGCACAACGAATGGATATTCAGTAGAGTGTCTTGATGTTTTAAGTGTTTTAGCGATAATCTTTGCAATGAGTGTAATATTAAATAAAAATCCAATAGCATCTATCTTATCTTTAATCGGACTATTTGGAACTATCTCTGTATATTTAATACTATCAGGATTAACCTTTATAGGATTTGCATACTTGATTGTTTACATCGGTGCCGTGTCAATTCTGTTTTTATTCATTTTAATGCTTATTAATATTAGAACCAGTGAGTTGGAAAGCAATAATGCGAATAGTCTACCTTTAGCATTGTTAATATCAATCTTATTTAATTCCATTCTAATTAAAATTATACCATCGAAATTAAATGGGGGAGATACACGTTTGTTTTCTATATTAGGTGCCATAAGTAGTGGATCCACAATAGCTGGCTCGATAGGAGAAAGTACGCGAGGTCCAGAGGGGGTCCTGTATGTTTCAAGTACCAACTGAGACGGAAATCTAATAGAGAGTAGTCATATTTCTACATTAGGTGGGATAATCTATACTTCTTATAGTTTGTGATTATTATTAGTAAGCTTGATATTATTAGTAGTAATGATAGGTGCAATACTTATAACGGGAGTAGCGAGAAATAAAGGGAAAAAGAGTAATTAGTTCAATGGTGGAACGTTTGCTTTACACGCGAAATGTTAATGGTTCAAGTCCATTATTGCTCAAGAGATTCCTTGTACTTAATAGGTTAAAGTGTAATCTTGATAAGATTAATATCAGTGTTCGATCCACTGAGGAATTATGTCTCTGTCTCAGTCTCCCCCTTTTTCTGTGTCAGACCAGGAGAGAGAATTGGCCGAGTGGCTTAAGGCAGTAAATTTGAGCTTTACCTAGCTGTAATGGCTACATCCGTTCGAATCGGATATTCTCTGATCATTGGGATAGAGAGGTCCATTCCGACTTTCCCCCAAAGAACCGTATTAGTAGGGGAATTTTACCTTATATAGGGACACCAGCTCCATTTCTACGCTGAAAGGGCGAAGGCTAAGAATTAGGGACAACAGCATGTAGATTTTTGTTGTATAGGACTAAAGCTACAAAGGGAGAATTTCGATTCGAATTTAAAACTATGGGCTTAATATCTATTCAGAGAGGAGAGGAGAGGAGAGGAGAGGAGAGAGATCATTCCGATAGATCAAGATCTTCAGATCTTTCAGATAAAGCTTAAAATTTACTCTTGTCAGAGTCAGAAATATAAGTACTAATTTGGACGCATGTCTAGGGAGGATCAGTAGGAAGTACTACTGGAAGAATCACACTTCATTATCATCATCATCCACGACTTTCAAGTCTCACTATGCCAAAGGTAAATAGCCGAAAGCACAATTGTACAGGGAATGTTTTTGTTTGTATAACCATGAGTGAAATTTCTGTAGTTTTCGAATCGAATAGCCTTAATGTAAGGGGTAGACACCTATCTTAAGAAGAAATCATTCTAAGAATTTCGAATCAATGTAAATCTGGATGAGCGTGAGATATTGTTTATGTTGATACCAGAATTTCGAAATGCTGCAGGTAGTATAGAGGTTAGTCACATTTTACTATGTTTTGTTGTTAAACTTATATCAACAGAGTCAATTCTATTAAGAGAGAATTCCCACTATGGTATTCCAAGTCTTACCTTATATACTGAACTAGGTAAGTTCCTGAGAAATAAATACATCTATCTCCTAGACATTGTGAGTTTAAAGTCTAAGAAACAGAGCCCTAGTCAATAGAAAGTCTGTAATCAGTTGGAGTCTAATCAGTAGGAGTCTACCCCCCGTACTCCTACAACAATTTCTCGTCGGTGGTTATTTTGCTAAAGTTTTAGGATTGACCAGTTAAATAGCAACTGTTTACAGTCCACGATTGTTTTGCTACTACGGCTCCAAATGTATCTACCCTTATTGAAAATAGGTTTATTGCAAATGTATTCCACTGATAACTACTTATTTTAGTTTGATGCTACTCTAAAAGAGACTGTTAGTAGTTTAGGTGTTTACGATCTAGAGACTGATTTAGTACCTATCCCAGCTGACTAACCTAAGCCTAAGAAAAAGACTAACAAGAAGAAGAATGAAACCTCAGATGGTTAAGGTGTTATTGCCTAACATTGCCCATAGGTGAAGACAACTCAAGAGCAATGCTTAAAATGAGATTCCCTTAGTCCAAATATCCAATTAGATAAATCAATACAGCTATCATACTGCTTAGGACAAAAATATGTCTTATTTGAGATAAAGTATCCTTCCTTAATCTTATGCTCTAATTTAAACTGTCCGATTTCTGTAGCAACTAATTTATTGTCCAAAAGGTATATTTGTTACAATACTATTGGTGTTTTCCAGATAATAAAGAGTACCGTTATTATTTACAATATCTAACTTAACTCTATACATGGAATTTCTTACAGACATCGGGTTAAACTTCAGATTCAGAAGTAGCTAGTATTAGATCACCAACTCTTCTAATATCACCAACAAGTCTACACGTTTAGAGAACTTCCCCCAACTCTTCCCTTTTTTTTCTCTCTCTTTTGAGAAAAAAAGCGGGGAGGAGACATTAATCTTGTGAGAGGCTTCTGCGTAATAAACGGAATATTATTCTTCTTCTTCTTCTAAAACTTAGACAAGTATATGCTTATTGCAATACCTGATATAGTATAGCTGTTAGTAATCTGTACGTCGTAACATCTAAAGATGTATTTACTGAATTTACTCCTCCACTCGAATAAAAATCACTACCTAGATATGTTACAGATTTAGAAGATCAGTTCGCAGATGGTATACTATCCTATCATACTCCATTTCGCTAAGAGATTAAGGGGAAAAACTTTTAGCTTAACACCTATATAGTTGACCGTATCTTGATTAATCTAGCTCTAGGGGAAAATAGTTTTAACGTTAGTTGTATTGTATGCTTCACATATTTTCGACTCACTACCTTTCAGTATATTGTACTAATCCACAAACCGTATAGAATAAATTTTAAAGGTTAAAGCAGTTTTAACTAATTTAATTAACAACGGATTTACCATATCTATTACTGTAAGTTTAAATGTCAAAACTACCAATTCTATAGTCGGACAAGACTAATTTTCTTCAAGGGGAGAACCACTACGTATTACAATTTTGGTGGTAAGATAGGATTAAACATGGTAACTAGATCATTAGATACTACATAACCTTCAAAATTTACAGTAGCCAAGATTCTAAAAAACCTTGTACTACTAAAGTCTTAGATACCAATAGTCTTACTGTCAACAACCTGGAAAATGTTCTAGCTTAGAGGTTAAATACTCTTAAAACAAAAACTATCGAATTCATATCGAAATAACAGTAGACGTTACATACTTGTATATTTTCTAGGGGATATTATATGATTCTGCAGAGTCACAGCAACTATCTCAGCTGTACGTGAATTTTAAACATCTCGCCTACCTATAACAATGTAAGTATATCAACACTCCTGAATAATTACTTGAATGCATACTACTTCTAGATATACAATGTTCTAGAGATCAACAACAACGTAGAATCTATGAAGAATTAAATTTCTTATTAACTCTAGGCTAAGATCTCTATCTGCACAATAAGCTTGCCAGCCTACTAGTTAAGCTTCCTTTGGAGCGCACCTAACAACTTAAAATTGCTAGTAGCCCCCATAGTGGTACATATAAGGGTCAAGCTAGGAGTGATTTAGTAGTTTCTCTTTTTGTGATACTCCTCTATTCCATCTACGTGTGTTTGTTAGATAGGATACATATATTTCGATAGGGTTTCTTAACGATCCTTTCTCTGTAGGATCATATTAACATATTTAGATAGGCGCGAAGCCCAATGGATGAATTGTTGTATGTTGTATGTGCAATGATGAATGTGGAATGTTCTATGTACTATGTACTATGTACTATGTACTATGTTGAATGTTGAATGTTCTATCTTCTATGTTATAAGTTCCATCAGGATGTGCTAGAAGGCAGATTATTTTCTCTTGTTTTCTTGTTCTCTTGTCCTCATCCATTTAGTATAGGGTTAAGCTAAGATAGAATTTTTCTTCTAGACATGTATATTACTATTATCTATTTAATATTATCTATTTAATATTTTCTTTAAGTTTCTTTATATCTTTGCTAGATTATCTCCATTGTGTCTTTATCTGTTACGTTGTTAAGTCTGTAATTCCATTCCATTCCATTCCATTTCATTCCATTCCATTCTTATGTATCTCTATACCATTTAGGGCAATATTACATAAGTGGGGGATAGTGATCGATTCTGTCAAAACATAAGGATATATCAGCTTCAAGTATTCACTCTTGATGGTTAATTTGTCCTATATTCTTCTTATGGCTGGAATGGCATCTTAAGTAGATCGAAACTTTCTTAATTTACCCCTCCTAACCTATTGGGGTCTGAGTTTACTTACACATTTAGACTAGAAGTGATTAATTGCCTAAACAGCTCTCTACTATAGTAGGTATACCTAGTGGTCTATGTTTTTTCGGATTAGCCTACGGTATCCTTACTCTTATTCATGGTTGAGCTTTATATTGTCTAGGATTTCTTCCGATTTCCGTTCGAGTTTGTATAGCATTTAATTTGTCTTTAGGACTTTATCTTACTATATTATCAGCTGCAGTTTTGTAGGTTATTACTCTTCATATCCCGATAGCTTTTGCTTCATATGTGTTAAGTATTTTACATTGTATATTATACATTTCCTATTTTAGGCTAAAATGTACTAAGCGTATAGTTAGAATGTAGCGATCTGCGAGATCTTTAACTTCTGCTTCCACCTTCTGCTTCCACCTTCTGCTTCCACCTTCTGCTTCCACCTTCTTAGTATTAACATATTTAATTCAGTCGGAATCTTGATTTAATTTAGGTTGCTTACTCTTT
>SRPP01000118.1:0-59880 GCA_018360055.1 Claviceps monticola
GGGAAACTGGCTTGTATTTAGAAGAACCCGGGATTAGCCCTGCACGCCCTATTATGCCCAAAACTGGGACGCAGGGGCGTAAAATACTCAACAACAACAACAAGAGTCCGTGGGCAAGGAGCGCGGTGGGCCATACAGGGGGACAGCTTGAGATCTGCCAACGAGCCTGGCCCCTGGGGGCGGTTGGGGCCAATCGAGTCTTCACTGGCACTGGGGAAGACGTGGGAGATTGTACCGACTCCCGAGACAATCCTGCTCCCATCCTCCTCCGCGAAAGTTTCTCGCCCTTTCTTCGTTGATCGCAAACCTCGAAAACTAGGGTGATCTTGCGAGCGATTCTTGAACCAGCACCACTTGAGGTCCCAGCAGCCCAGTCTGTTGACGCTTGTCGAGGTGTCGCGGAATTTGAGCGTGTCCTCCATAAGCTTCCGATGACGATGAAGCAAGTGTATCAGTCAGGGGGCCGCTCTGCAAGCCCAGAGTGACGACTTTGAAAAGTGATTTTAATCAGAAGAGCCTGTAAGTTAACGAAGCCTCGTCAGTGTCACAAATGCCGGCGGAGCAGACTCATACTCGTCAATAAATCCCTTTTCCGGGACATCAAGAGCGAACAGGTCGATCTGGAGGAATGCCAAGGGTGACTTCAATCTTAGTTTCTCCGGCGAATACTTCGTTCTTGCAGGCAGCAAGCGCTCATGACACTCTATTGCAGGGGCCTTCCTTCCTCCACTGACCTGTTCGTCGCATTGACATGGATGGCCAACCGCTCATGCACTGCAATCGAGCGAGGGAGTGCAAGCTTGGTTTCGATTTGAGCTCATATTCAGGTCAGCAATGGCGTCTTGCCTCCTTCCCTGTTGTTATCTGTAGGTATTCGAAACTCGCTCATTTTTTTGTTATTTGAATGCAGCCACTGAGGTGCTTGAGATGCTCGATGGGCTCACCCTCCCTTGCGTGCCGGCGCACCCCCATTCTCCCTACCTACTTGAATACCTCGAAAGTAGTGCTGCAAAGAAAAATCCATGCAAGTTCATACTCTGTGCGTGAGGTGCCAATGTCCTGAAGGGCGGGCTGAGTCCAGGGCTCATCGCACATCAATTTGTACGATGAAGAGGACAAAGGCGGATGCTCCCGAGTTCCGAATTTGAATGAATCAGGGTGAACAAGGCGATGCAGAATTGCTTCGAGATTGTTTGACGAAGGATTCGGCCACAAGCCTTGAGATAAGCTATGCTTGTTACTAGATCAAAATCAGAAGATCGTCACCACGTATCAGGGGTTTGTTGCTTTTAAGGGCACAGGAACACCCGACGCTTTTTGGAGCCGGGGCGAACAGTGTGCACGCTGCCGCTTTGCAACAGGCTAGCGTCAAGACAACTTCTATACATGCGTCTCACAATAAGGAGCGTGTGCCTGGGGGATGGGCATCGCCCGTCTCTCCAGCCTCAAATCTCGGACTGCCATAATAACAAGCGAACACTAGTGTTGAGCTGCTCCCTCTATGTATATTGACAAGATGGCGGCGTCGCGCGGCGAATCGCGATGACTTTCTGTCGTCCTCGTGGTCTGGTGACGGCCTTGGCTCATCGCAGGACTCGTCAGCATTTTGTACCTGGAGTGATGAGAAAATAGTTTCCATGCCAGACTTGGGTGTCTTGGATGAGGGAAAATGTAGCATGGCAATGAATGCTCTCTATCCTATCCCAATTGCCCTGGCCCCTGGTACCAGTCTAGTCTGGCTAGACATGTAGACTTGGTCATTCCCGTCTAAGAGGTCCCTCTGGCTGCGTCATTGTGTTCAATGTCAGGAGACAGGGAGTGACCTGACCACCTGCTGAGCAATCTTTCAGTGACTTCACCTTGCTATTCTCCGATCGCGTCTTTTTTCACTTCTGATAAGTGAGGACATTGCCACCCTCTATCGCACTCGACTCGAAACTACCTCGCAGGCGGTCGGCAAATCGTGAGATCGAGTGTCGCCCTAAAGCCACCGAAGAAGTCGCGAAGCTTGGCAACAAATCATTGTCCGATTCGGTGGTGCGTCTGAACGTCCATGCGGAATGAGTCACCGGACTCGAAACGTCCGGCGTTGAACAAGAACAAGCGAGTCGATTGTTCGCCTTCGCTTGACGCGGCACAGCCGTTGAGTATCAGGAGTGTCGTCAACTGGCCAGCAACTGTCGGAAGGCGACATACGACTACAATCGGCCTTCCCAAACAGATGGAAACAGGTGGCTACTAGCTTCACAACTGTGAACTGGTAGTATCGAGAACCTCGTTTGACTTCTCAAGCTTCGTGCTCGTCGTCATCGCTGGCTCAGTTGCTCGTCTTCCTCGCTTCCTCGCTTCCTCGCCTATTCGCTCTCTATTCTTCCTTCTCGCCTCCCGCGTTCGTTCAAATTCAACGGCAAGGCCGCTACCACCTACCTGCTTGCTTTTTACATAAATAGTTCACGACTCCTTCCCCCGCATCCTAGCATAAGCATCGCAATTACCTCACCAACATCATTATTCAAGTTTAGGTAGGTGCCTCGCTTCTTCTAGTATTTACTTCATCCATTTTCAGCCAGCCTTCACAACTCTCTTTTGTGCCATCTCTTCTACTTGTTTCCCGCATCATCAACACCACTCAGCCAAACCGTTCTAGTGCTTCTTGTCATCCACTCGGCATCATACGACAAGCCATTTGCTCAGCTTGTTCTATCTTACTGACCCCTTTGCTTCATTTCGTGTCTTGATAGCAACATTCGCCTTCGGTACTCCTCGACTGTTTTGCGTGTCATATAGACGTCCAAGTCCGAAAAGCCATGTAAGTCTTGATTTGGTCATTATCACCTGTTTGGCCGGCCATGTCAGCGGTCTCATCATTCCTGATCCCCTCTCGTCCCCGTAGACCTATTTTTTCTCTACCTGATTCTTTTCCTCTTCACCATCGCCTATCTTTCACGCCCTTACACTCTCGAAAGTACTCTAAATTTCTTTCTGTTGACAATAACGAACCTGACGCGGTCGTCGAAAAACAAAGTTCGTCTCGAGTTGACATCATATAGTCAACAGTTCGAGCTTAATCACTTGCTCTTTTTCAATTCCAAGTAAGTGGTACCTCTTGCGAACGAGGAGATCTCGGAGATTTCTTGTGGTAGGAAAGCACCGATTCACCAGATCTTCATCTCGGTTTTGTTTTGTGTGCCAACGACAGGATAACATGCCTACCACTTAAATCTTGACATCGTCAGGGCGCTAATAACATCAAATTTGGACGTATAGCTCCCAGTCTTAGGCAACCAGACTCCAAACGACATTCATACGAAATGGATGCAGGCAGCAGCATTGGAACCGCCTACCTTCCAAGTCATGCGGGTCGACACGTCCATGGACATGTTTCTGCCCACTCAGCCGCGGATACCAACAGCTTGATGAACCATTTTGCAAGCCTGTCCATGGGAACGCTCGGCATTCCCGGCAACTCTGGCCATATGGCCATGGGACCAGGGCCAGCATACGTTGTTGGATCCGATGGTCAATACGTTCTCGCTCCAATGAACCACCAGCCTCTTAGAATGAGTCACGGCAACGAGAATCCATATACCGGATTTGGCATTCCTGCTGGTTCCTATGGCTCCCCTTATGTTGGTCTTCCTGTTCCCTTGATGCCCTACACTCCTGGACGGCCTAGCGTAACCCAGGCTCGCATGGATCGTGGACATTCGGACGTCCCTGGACTTGAGAATCGACGCGGTTCATATTCCACGACTGAGTCGAACCCCGCTACCCCCTTTTACGGAGCTATCTCACAACGTGATGCCGGACCGCGAGTTGCAAGCCTTGACCGTTCAGCCTACACCACTCCGTCTCCTCAGCAGATTGGTCTTCCCGCTCTTCAGAATGATCCCGGCAAGTCTGCCATTTCTGTGGTGCCTGATCGCACAATTGATGAGCTTTTGAAACAAGACCCTGCTATTCCAAGAGCCGTCCCCGCAGTTTTCACCCCCCCAAGCCAGATGAAAAGCCTCGAGCAAAGCTTGGAGAACCGAATTTCTGGGAACAGAAATGTGTACATTCGTGGCCTTCATCCGACAACTGACGACGGCCTGCTTTATAAGTTCACATCTCGATTTGGGCGGGTGGAAACATCAAAGGCCATCATTGACACGGGAACTGGAGCGTGCAAAGGGTCAATATCCCCCGATAACTCGCTCTTGACGCAAGACTGACAGCTTACAGATTCGGCTTTGCGAAATTTTGTGATGTAAAAGACTCTGAAATGTGCATTCGCGGGTTCCATCGACTCGGTTACGAAGTTGGCTTTGCGAGAGTGAGTGACATCTGCCTCGATCTCTTTTGGTATCTTTCTAACAAGTCACTATAGGAGTCCTTCAACTCTCGACTCAAGGCAGAAGGAGATGAGGGATCCACCAATTTGTACATTTCAAATCTTCCCAAGACGCTGACCGAAGTTGTGAGTAAAATATGTCCACCTTGTCCTTCGGAACGCTCATGCGATTATAGGAACTCGGAGCCATCTTTATGGGATGCACCATACTGTCGAGCAAGATCCTCCGCGACAGCATAGGAAATAGTCGAGGAGTTGGATTCGCCCGGTGGGTACCGAACGTCCATCTTACTCAATGCCGTCATTAACCGTACCCTACAGATTTGAAAGTCGTGATATTTGTGACGAAATCATTCGGAAGTATAACGGGATAGGAATTGGAGAGGACGGGCTCATCATGAATATCCGATATGCCGACACGCCCTCCCAGAAAGAGCTGAAGCGAGTCACAGCCGAACGCCGCCAGTTTCGTACGAACGAGTACAATATTGGAGCTTACGGCACACCACTTGTAGGCCTGAGCCCAACGCTGTACAGCCAACAGTCTCAGTGGCGTCGAACGTTACCTATCTCTCGCAGGTGAACAGTCTTCCTATTCTTTCATCATGTTCTCACTGACATGGTAAAGTGGGCTCTCTGCTTCATCGAACGAGGATGGTGAAATGATGCGGCACTCTGGGACTCGGCACGAAACGAATGAGTATGCTCCACGTCTAGGAACCTTCGGCAGTATCTAACTGTGGTGTCAGAATCGTTGCGAACGCGAACACGGAGGTGACGGCCTCGGTGTCCCTGACCTCCGATAGTGACGAAAGCTCTACCATGCAGGCAGATTCGGCGGTCGTCACCACCAGCAACAGCAACGATGAAAAACACTCCCTTTCAGCCAAAGGGTCTCAACATGAGGGAAAATAGTCGTCGGATGTGTCCTTCGTCATTTGCCGCTCGACATTTTTGTTACCCCCTTTTTTGGACGGTAGTATATTTTGCTTGGCTCTTTTTTTGCTTGTTTTTCCCAGCTCGTATCATGTTCAGCCATGTGGCTACATTATTTGCTGGTGCTGTGTCGTCGTTTTTTTCCCTTATCTTTTATGTAATTGCCAGATGAGTTATGGGCAGGCATTCCCTATCAGCAGCATGTTAGGCGTGGAACCCCTTCGATGCAGTCATGTACGTAGTGAGGAATGCGGCCGCTTTTGTGAAATTGTGCAATAGATTGTTGGGACTTGGCCCCAGTCAGGGATAGCACAATGAAGTGCGCATAAACACAAAATACTCATTCTGGGCTCCTCATCTCTCGCGTTTGTGCTGATAATCTTTCGGTCCAGGGAGCTAGTGGAACGTGGGATCATTGATGGGCCGCTCCCAAACATTGGCTGCGTAAATTTTAGGGTTAAGGCCTATGAATAAGACAAATTTCTTGCTTGTAAAGCGGTCATTTGGTTTGACTCTGGGTATTTTTCTATGACTGGCGACTACCTATATAGTCAACCTCGACATGTCCTCTTGTGGCGCCCTGCCATCTAGTGTTATTGATGCGGTTTCTTTATCACCATTCTCTTCAAGGGCATTCTCCAATATGCTCGTCTGTTGTTGACCTAGAACGCCGCCCACCGGCTCCCCTTCTTCGTTTTCACTGTACGATAAGTGTTCATCGTTGTCGTCATCACTGTCGTCGTCACTAAGTTCTTCGGAATGGCCTGATGCTTCCTTCTTCTCTGCTTGTTCTCTGATCGCAGCCTCCAAGTCTTTTAGCATCTTCTTCGTAAAGCCAGACGCTTCAACGGTCGCATCTAGGCGGGTAAGTTCGCTCTTCTTTAACTTTTTCTTGGCATCTTTGTAGAATGGGCCTGGTATTGTACTGGTAAAGTGGAAACGACGCGAAAAGAACCGCTTGATGCATTCAACATCTCTGTCGAAATACATTTCGGCATTCTGGTGCTCCATGGAGACCATTTGAGGGAAGTCAATGACCACAGGCTCCAATCTGATCGATTCGCTGCCGTCTTCCGAGACCGTCTTCTCTTCTTTGATAAGAATGTTGAACTCGTTGAAGTCGCCATGAATCAAGCCGTGGTTTGCAAGGCGAAGAATGAGACCAATGAGATCAGCGTACAGAGACGCTGGATCGGGAATTGTGGAAATTTGTCGCAATGGAAAGGCGTCCACTAACGTCATGACGATGGTATGACGAGACTGGGCCATAGGAACAGGAACGGGAAATCCTTCGGCATAGAGCGCTTTCATGAATGCGTACTCCTTCATAGCGGCCAGCCTCGATAGGTACATCCAGGATCCAGAAGCCCGATTCTTGAGGTAGTCTCGATTGGACTTGACTGTTCGAAAAGATATTCTTCCAAGACGATGGATTTTGAGAACTCGTTGCGTACCGGTCTCGTCGGCCACAACCATAATGTCACTCTCTTTTCCAACACCGATTCTAGTACCCACACTGTAAAGATCCTTCCGCGTTGCATGAGTGTGCAGGGCCAAATAGTCGAGACCTCCATAGGTCAAACGGTAGCCATCGTACTTTGCTTCTTTTACTCTGGCGATCAGACCAACTTTGGCGAGTGCCGATATACTCTTGTGAACTCCACTAGCTCCGCCTCTCAGCCGAGACAGTTTCTCTATCAATACTGTCGGCACGAGTTCGTGATTTCTGCTTCCCATTTCCACCTGCACGTGATTGTTAGATATTAGTGTGAAGCAAGCCAGTTTGCAAGAGGTACACAGACAAACTCACAGCTAAGAGAACTTTCCAATCCTCGGCCGCCAGATGGCGCATAGCTCTTGTGTCCAACTTCATAATGACAACTCTGGAGGTGGTCTCATAAACGAAGGCAGCCTTCTTTCACGGAAGGTCCAAGATGGTTCAAGTCAAGGCAGCGTGGTGGTTTGCGACAAGTTACAACTTTTCTTGGCGGGGTTTTGCTGCGATGACAGATGAAAACTGGGGCCGACAAAGATGCCAATCGATAAGTCGAGTGCGATCCGCCGATTCCCTTTCCGGATTATCCCTCGGGCTGTCGAAGCACGTGATCGAACTGGAGTACATAGCTACCTTATGCCAGGCGCCAGCGCATCACGTAATACCCAGCGAACTACAGGCTCATGGAGCTTTCTTGATAACGAGTCACCACGATAATTAGTATTTCACTTGCAGCACCAGTGATCACCAGCGACCACCAGCGATATCCCCTAGGCCAGTAGCCAGGCCGCGTATCCCACGCCCCGTCATCGTTACCTCCTTCGATTCCAATTTCTTCGTCCCTCGATACTTCGATATACCAGCTTCTTCTCGTTGGAGCTTCGCAAAGCCCATCGACGCCACCATGGCTCAAGAGAACGATGCGCCGAAAGCGTTAGACAAGGGCAAGGGCAAGGCTGTTGAAAATCCACAGGACGAAAAGCAGGTGATGAATGGGAAGAAGGATGATGACAAGGACAAAGGTGAGTACAGGATCAATCAACACTATGGAATGCCGATATGCTAATATTTGTGGTAGCTTCTGAAGAAGAACTGAGTGAGGAGGATCAGCAGCTCAAGAGTGAGCTGGAAATGTTGGTTGAGCGTCTGATGGTAAGTCGACCGCTCAGCCAGGCCGCAGTCTTCTGAAATCATGTGCTGACAACACGAAATCTGAAACAGGAATCAAACACTGAGCTCTATCAGCCGGCTCTCGAAGGCATGAAAACATCCATCAAGACTTCCACTTCGTCAATGACGGCAGTACCGAAACCTTTGAAATTCCTCCGGCCGCATTACGAAACGTTAACGAAGCTGTACGAACAATGGCCAGCAGGCGAGAACAAGACTTCATTGGCAGACGTCTTGTCTGTCATTGGCATGACTTTCTCCGACGAAGACAGGCAAGACACACTCAAATACCGTCTTCTGGCCCCCAAGTCCGATATGTTGTCTTGGGGACACGAATACGTGCGGCACTTGGCTTTGGAGATTGGCGAAGTTTACGGCAAGAGAATTACCGCTGATGAGCCTACTGCGGAGCTGATTGATCTTGCTTTGCTTCTCGTGCCTCAGTTCATCAAGAGCAATGCCGAGGCGGATGCAGTCGATCTGATGAGCGAATTGGAAATCATCGAAGAAATTCCCAAGTTCGTTGATGAAAACACGTTCTCTCGAGTATGCTTGTACATGGTCAGCATGGTCAACCTGCTCACATACCCGGATAACGAGTCCTTCCTCCGCACTGCGCACGATATCTACATGCAGTATAAGCAAATCGCACAGGCCATTGTGCTTGCTATTCGATTGCACGATGTCGACCTCATCAGGGCGGATTTTGACAAGGCTGAGAGTCCAGCTTTGAAGAAGCAATTGGCATTTCTAGTAGCTCGGCAAAGGATACTACTTGATCTGCCAGAGTCGACTGACGATGAGCAAGAAATTGCGGAGTGCGTCTCGAATCTTAAGCTGTCTGATCACTTTAAGGCCCTTGGTAGAGAGCTTAACCTTCTTGACCCGAAAACAACCGAGGATATCTATAAGAGCCATCTCGAAAGCAGTCGAGTAGCCGGGATGACGAATCTCGACTCTGCTAAACACAACTTGTCCGCTGCTTTCGTGAATGCGTTTGCGAACGCAGGGTTCGGCAATGATAAGATGATGCTGGTAGATGGCGAGAAGGAAAGCTGGGTGTGGAAAACAAAGGGAGACGGCATGATGTCTACTGTCGCGTCTTTGGGCACACTCATGCTTTGGGACATTGAGAATGGCTTGGACAAGGTGGACAAATATACGTACTCGGAGGAGCCTGAAATATCGGCTGGAGCCATGTTGGCCATCGGCATCATGAACTCGGGTGTCCGTCTCGACTCTGAGCCTGCCCTGGCTTTGCTCGGAGATTCGGATAAATTACAACACTCAAACCCTCTGATTCGCACTGCTTGCATCATGGGTCTGGGTCTGTCATATGCTGGCTCAAACAAGGAGGAAGTGTTGGAGCTTCTGTTGCCAATCATTGGCGATTCGTCGCAGGAGATGCAGATGTCCGCTATGGCTGCCCTTTCCCTGGGATTGGTTTTTGTTGGCTCTTCTCACCCGGAAGTGACGGAAGCCATAGTAACGACACTCATGGACGAGGAGCGCAAGGCCCAGCTCACCGACAAATGGACACGATTCCTAGGCCTTGGCTTAGGCTTGCTGTACTTTGGACGACAGGAAGAGGTGGATGTGATTCTGGAGACCCTCAAGGCTGTGGACCATCCGATGGCTAAACCTACAGCTGTTCTTGCTGGGATATGTGCTTGGGCAGGTACTGGAGCAGTGTTGAAGATTCAGGAGCTACTTCATATCTGCAATGAGCACCTGGAGGAAACAGATGCCAAGAAGGGCGACGAACTCCTTCAGGCCTATGCCGTTATTGGAATTGCCTTGGTAGCCATGGGTGAAGACATCGGTCAGGAGATGGTTTTGCGTCAATTCGGACACCTGATGCACTATGGCGAAGCCAACATTCGCAAGGCAGTTCCACTGGCCATGGGCCTAATCAGCTCAAGCAACCCTCAGATGAAAATCTACGATACCCTGTCAAGGTATAGCCACGACAACGATCCTGAAGTTGCCATCAATGCCATTTTCGCCATGGGAATGCTCGGAGCTGGTACCAACAACGCGCGTTTAGCACAGCTGCTCCGACAACTGGCAAGCTACTACCATCGTGATCAGGATGCTCTATTCATGGTCAGAATTTCCCAGGGCTTGCTACACATGGGTAAGGGTACGCTGTCCCTCAACCCGTTCCACACGGACCGCCAAGTTCTTTCCCAGGTGTCCACGGCCGGGCTTTTGGCCACTATGGTGGCCATGATCAACCCCAAGGAGTTCATCACCTCCAAGTCTCATTATCTTCTGTATTTCCTTGTCACGGCCATGCATCCTCGCTTCCTCGTCACACTGGACGAGCAGCTCATGCCTCTCAAGGTCAATGTTCGCGTTGGTCAGGCCGTCGACGTTGTTGGCCAGGCAGGTCGCCCCAAGACCATTACTGGATGGCAAACACAAAGCACGCCCGTGCTGTTAGCGTACGGTGAAAGGGCAGAGCTCGAGGATGAGGAATACATCAGTCTGAATGGTACATTGGAGGGCCTCGTTATTCTGAAGAAGGTAAGATGATGATTAGCTATTGAACTCCCCCCTGCCATACTTTTTCAATTACCATCACGCTCATTGTCTCGTCCGCCAACTTGACGCCTTTTTTTTTTGGAAGAATGCTGAGTCAAACGCTAATGCATAATAGAACCCAGATTGGGAGGACGGTCAATAAAAACGGGAGCTACAGAGGTGGAAGAGGTCAAGGAAGTGTCTAATTCGGTGATGTGTGTTGCTGAGCCAGCCAGCAGCTCAGCAAGATGTCGACTTTAGCAATAATCGCTGGTCCGGTTTATAGGTACCTAGTCGTACAAGCCACGGAGAAGGTGTGATCCGTACAGCGCTGTGCATTCATAGAGGAACACAAAAACAACGTGATAAGTTCAGAGAGGTTCTTGAATGTGATGCTATTGGCTCATGCGTACAGTGTACTCCGTACAATCCCGCAACAATTCCTTGCCAACTTGTGACTACCTTGCTACCCTACATATACATTACTCGAACGCAGTTCTTGAAGTTGGCTTCTATACTACCTACTGGAGTCTGTTGTACGCTCTTCCGTGCTAGGTACTCTGTGCTTCTCGTTCAAAACGCATTGTAGAAAGAGACATGAGCAGCCAGATCTTCACTGCTCGGGTATGTCCACAGAATCAAATGAAGTGAAGATTTGTGCATCTTGCCAAAACATGACACCCTTAGTAGACCCGTGTATTCCTCGACAAGGTATGTGTGATGTAGATTGGTTGTCCTCGGATATGTACCTAATTACATCACGACGAAATGTTCTTTCTGCCATTACTAAATCTTGAGAGGCAAAAAAGAGAGAATTTATATCGCGGCGTTTTGCTCAAGCCTTGCCAATGCTGGGTCGGGGTCTCACAGTCACATTGATGAGCTATGTACTTCGACTGGGTGCATTATGATGTGCATAGGTCGGCTATCCTTGTCTTCTTATTCTACTCATCGTGCTTTTGTATCCCCCTCCCCTCTCTCTATTCGTTATTCTACCCCTTCTTTGCCCTTTACTAATATTGTTGGGACAAATCCGCAAGGGTTGCGTATACGCAAAGGTGGCTGACATGAACAATCTAGTATATTCATGGAAGCTATCGAAGAAGAGAAAGGGGAGAAGGAAAGTGTCAGAGGTGTGGTCTCATATACCTGAGAAGCTTGTGGAAGCTGCACACCGGCTCCTGATGTTGTGAGACGCCAAGTGTTTCAGGTTCGCACACTGGTCCTTGGCGCGCTGCACCGTAAGTGCCTATTGAGGGTGGCGATTCCAACAAATATAGTCTAATATCTCTATAACATATCCAAAAAATCTCCCTTGAAATAGTTTTCTCTTCATCGTCATTGATCCTCTTCACCACACGTCTGGTCCAAAGGTTTTCCCCTCTGGCACATTTCTATAACTACAAGCCTTCCAATCACAGCCCTCCTTGTAGACCTCCGTGCCCCACCAACGAAAATGCTTCATCCAGCCCGGGTACAAGAACCCGAAGAATACAACAACGATCCCGAACGCGAGACCGGAATCGAGGGCCGCGCTGAGAGTCATGGTATATTTGCTCCACCAGGCATTGGCACGGCGCTTGATGACACAGTTGAAGAGGTAGCAAACGACGGCCCATACCGAGAAATTGAGCCCCGTGGCGGGGGGAATCCAGGACATGGCGCCAAATATGACGGGGAGATTCACTTTTCGGAAAACACTGCGGCGCTTGTTGCGAGCGTATAGCCACAGAGGTATGGGGAGCAGGGCGCCCAGCGGGAAACACCACACCAGGGATCGGTAGATGGCGTTGGGGCCGAAGAACTCTCCAGGGCCAACGACGCCCCATAGGATAGAGCCGTTGAAGTGGACGCGCGCGATGGGGCAGGTGAAGCCGTTGAGGGCTTCGGGGGTGCAGATGTGCTTGACATTGGCGAACATCCAGTTCAGGACACCGATTTGGGTGATGGAGGAGACGAGCGTGGCGACGACTTGGACGAGGAACATGATGCGGGGGGGAATTTTCATGTAGTGCCCGAGTTTGAGGTCGGATGCGAATTTGATGCCCTGCGCGGAGGAGATGTAGCCGTAGGTGACGAAGACCATGTTGGCGATGGGACGACCGGGGAATACGGCGCCGCAGATGAGTTGGCAGACGAGGTAGATGCTGCTGTGTTGATTGGTGACGGCCATGATGATGCCGTTCGGGATGAAGAAAATGGCGCCAATAGCAAGGGCTAGAAGGAGACCGTACCACGGGAGGTGGATGGGATAGCTGTGGCCAAGTCAGAATGATGAATGATGGGAGTTTCTTTCTCGTTTAAGGGGAGAAAACGATGGGCCAGTCAAGAGGTCTGTAGGAAGATTGGGGAGGGACAGAGACTTCACGTACTATTCGACGACAAACATCCCAATGGCCGTCATGGAGACAAAGGTAAGCAGGTACCACGACAGAGGAGCATCTTTGTACCGAGCCATGAGGCGGCAGTGGATATCCTCGCGACTGAGGAGGGTATCAAAGTTTGGAGCGGATGTAGACATGTCATGATAGTGCTCACTCCCGAGACCAGTGGAGGGCGAGGACGTAGCTTGCGACTGCGACTGCGACTGCGCCTGCGCCTGCGACTGCGCCTGCGCCTGCGACTGCGCCTGCGCCTGCGTCTGCTCCTGAACTTCAGGCACAGGTCGATACGTCGGCTTGCCCATCTGCTGGCGTGCTTCTTCCCAAGACCGTTTCCAGGTTCGCCATATATCCTTTCCATGCCAGCAAAACGTGTGCGTGAGAAGAGCAGCCAGTCCAGCAAATTGCATTCCGTAACTGAGCATGTATGTCACGGGAAGGAACACCCTGCTATAGGACTGGTAGGCCTCTTTGTCGAAGAGGAATTCCGGGGTGAGAATCTTGCTGACGTTGTAGACCTTGCCGGTGTTATCAAAGACGGCAGCGGAGAGCATGGGTAAATATGATGTGTATAGAACATTGGAATAGTAGAAGATGGGTGCGATGATCCACATGACGACAGCGAGGCCCCCAATGACATTCATGGCGGCCCAGAATGGCACAAGCAGCGGATTTCCGACGTAGGTGATTTGTGCCCAGTCAAAAGTCATGGGAAACAAGCCGAGCCCTGAGGTGACGCCAAAAAGATTGGCAATGACGACGTTGTTGGGCGCGAACCACGTAATGACGCTGAAGTAGCTGAGGGCCGGCATCAGCAGGCCGGGCAGGAAGTAGAAGGAAAAGGCACCGATCCAGACCGCGTAAAAGAACTTCCAGCGGCTGATGGTCCATCCATTGGCTGGCTTGTTGTCCTGCTTGTGCAAAGTGGAAAACATGGCAGCGGACATAAGAGTCCCCGGCCATATCATGCCGCTCGGCCGAACGAGAAACCGGCGAGCCATGCCGGCAAATCCGTAGCCCAGAATCTGCGTCGAGATTGTCAAGAGGAGTTGATACGTGATGGGCGCAGTCTGATTGTAGAACTGCGTCTGTTCGACAATAACATCTGTAGCAAAGGCGAAGCCAAAGGCAACGTTGCTGCTAACATAAACGCAAGCGTGCTCCTTTTCGTTCCATTTTCCCTGCGCCCACCACATGCGCCATGACGTTCGACGCTTCTTCCTCCTAGCGACAGAGTCCTCCGGACCACTTGTCGTTTGCGTACGAACACCATCGACGAACACTTCGTCAGGGTCATCGGGTCGTTTCAGTAAGGCGTCCCACAGAAGTCCTAGCGGATGGACTAGCAGGAGGGCGATGACAGGAGTAATAGCTACGCTGGGGTATCGCAGAGAAAAGAACAAGTTCGTGGAGGAGCCGAGAATGGAAAACAGAACAGACAAGCACCACATACGAGGCGTATTGATGGATAATGTGGTGTTGTCAGTAGGCGGTACAGATGCTCGAACGAGCTCGTGAGGGGAGTTTTCTTCGGGGGAGATTCCGGACGAGCCGGTCGAATAGTCATCTTGGCCACCTTCATCTTCTTCGTCATCATCATCGTCATTGTCATCAGTATCGTTGTCGTCGTTGTAGAAAAGTAGACCGTCCTCCGGGTTCATTCCGTCGGCATCTTTGCCATTGTCCACCATCTCGCTAGCAAGCGGAGCTTCAGCAAGACCAAATCGGCCATCTAGACCAGAAACAAGTGCTGCGCCATCCATTTCTTCTGATCGCCGCGACGACTGCCAGGAAATCACGGACCGCCTGGAGCTCAGGCTCCGGTGACTGCGGCTCTGCGAGCTGGCATGGCGAAGGCGGCGAGTGCCATTGTCTTGGGACGGGTTGCTCACGGGAGATGCATCGCGCAACTCTGCCACGGAACCGTACATGGAAGAAGACTCGGGGCGTGCGCTATTCGCAGCACGAAGAACCGGAGTCGTCTTGAAGGTCATATCGACAACAGGGACTCGTGTATCGCGCAAGACCGTATCCGGATCAGTCATTGCCTCTTCGAGGCCAGAAGAGTCTGAAACATGGCCAGATGAAAGTGATGAGGGCGAAGAGGAATGCGAACAGAGCGAAGGGTCAGCAGCGGGGATAAGGAAAAGGGACGAGTCTGTCGTCGTGGATGTTGCGTTCGCTGGCAGCGGTGGCAGGGAAGAAGTAGTCGAGTTGGTGGATCTTGAAGTGGAGGACGATGCAGCCGCTAGGGCTTGGAGAGGGACGCCGCGTGTTTGATCCGGCAATTGGACGCCGTTAGTCCGCTCTGCTGTGAGAGGCGGCGAAGAGGATCGACGACTGCTGGAGCTGGAGGAGCGCGACGCGGAGGTGAGGGTATTGGACTTGTCGAAGTCGCATCTAGTACGCCAGCTCATGGCCGGGCGAGGCCACCTCGCGAAGACGGAGCCGAATCAATTGATGGGCGACGGACCAAGTAACTGCATATGTATTCGAGACTAATGAGGTTAGATTTTGTACAGCTAGATGTTGTCAAGTGCATTCGGACGGCGGCAGCCCGCACGTGCGAAACTCGTGGCCACGGATAAGCAAGGCGAGGGCGTCTGCACGGGACATGAAGCACAGAATCGATGCGGAGCGGCTGCGGCCGTAATGAAAGATGCAGATGACCAGTCGCAGTTCCGCGTTGAGATTCTGGACGGATATTGGATATTCAGCCACTGACTTACCTGACTTACCTGACTTACCTGACTTACCTGACTTACAGGGGTCGGCCAGTGACTGTTAGGGGATCGGACGGTGATCAGGTCGCCCAAAGCAGACTCGCACAGGGGCTGAGACGTCTGCAGGCTGCCCTGTGGTCCCGCCACTGGCTTTTGACTCATGTTTGTGCTTGAGATCTTGTTCTGTTTCTTATTTCATTGACGAGCACAAGAACCATGACACCAGAGAAAACTTACAAGGAACCCAACTTTTCGAGCGCGCGCCTGTTGGCCATTGCTGCTTTGCGTGACAATTCCCGCACAGCCCATGGCCCCGGCTCGGCCGCGCAATTCCTGGTTTTGGTTGGTGGAGTTCGTCACGGTCCGGGCCGCTTCCAACTTCAGGTTTGGATTTCAGTTCATATCATGATTGCTTCAAGGCATCGTCTAGCTTCCACGCTTAATCCCATGGCTTCACCACTGGTCGCCACCAAGCAGCAGCTGCGCAACATAGTCAAACAGAGGCTGTCGTCGGTCTCGGCTGAATCAATCGTAGCTCAAAGTAAGACAGCCTTGAGATCCGTGGCGCCCCGACCAGCTTGGCTTCACCTACCAAATTCCAGCCCAATGACTGACCCGTGCAGGCGGCAACATATTCGAGTTACTCAAAGCCTTTAAGCCCTACCTGGAGGCCCGGAGGATCAGCATCTATCTGTCCATGCCCTCGGGTGAAGTTCAGACGGATGTGATCGTACGGCATGCCTTGGCTTCGGGAAAGCAAGTCTTTGTCCCCTATCTGCACAAGTCGCCGTTGGACACACCAGACACACCCGCCAGGGTTATGGACATGGTGCATCTAAAAGACATGCACGATTACGAGAGCCTGGAACGCGATCGCTGGGGCATCCCAAGCATTGACCCTGCGACGGTGCATCAGCGACAGCGCATTCTCGGAGGTCCTGATGCTCACCACTCCGATCAAGCCGGCCTTGATCTCATGCTACTACCCGGTGTGGCCTTTGACTTTGATGAATCGGGAGCTGTACGGCGGCTGGGGCACGGCAAGGGCTTCTATGATTACTTTATGAACAGGTACTTGGCCAAGACGAAGTCGCTCGATCACGACGCGAGGTCAACTCTGTTCTATGGATTGGCGCTCACGGAGCAGCTCCTATCGGGTGGCCCGGGGGAGCAAGTCCCCATGGGACAATACGACAGGACCCTGCATGGCCTTGTGCTCGGAAATGGTCAGATAAAAGAGTCTACCTAATCAATGCCCCCGATCCGATGGTGTGGCGACACATGTGCCGGACGTCTGAACCTTCTATGAAAGCCTGAGAACTTCAGCCTTAGCACTTGAAACATGGAATCGCAAAGCAACACTTGCAGTCTGATCCTCCGCTTTCGTACGCGCGAGTGGAAACGAAGCGCCGCTGTTAGGTACAACTTATATGCTACATACACTGTCGGCACGCAATTGTTTGTTGTCATACTGAGACGAACGCGGATCGGAAAAACGGCATTTCCGCTGCGACAAAATCGGGCGCTGATGAAAGGGCGTTGCTATGTAACTATGTATGTATGTACGGAGTAGGTACATGCCTAATGTACCTAGATGTGGCAGTGTGAGCACTGAGCACTGAGCACTGAGCGCATTGCCCCGCCAAATATTATGCCGAGATGACTGATGCTTTCCACACTTTGAACCTGCGTGCTCCTTTTCCAGCTCCCAAGTAGTCTTTTAATCTCCTCCCGTCTTCCTGATTTATCGGCTATCTTGCCTAGAGCGCGTCTATCTTTTCCTTCCTGTCAGCATACCGGGGGCTGTCTCTCACCTACTCACCTGCGCGCGAAGCGCCAAGCAAACCTACCCGATCCTCGAACCCGTCATCCTGTGCGACCTTTGCTTGGCACCCACCCTGCGTTGACTCCCCGAGAGATATCTCACACTTTCTGGAGAATCGAATTCGAGTAGTCACTATGGCATCCAACGGATCACAGGATGTATTTACGCCTTCCGATGTGCTTATGGCGGTCACGACGATGCGAACTGGCGAGAAGGAAACAAAAATAAAAGCCCATGAGTACTTGGAGAGATTTCAGAAGTCGGTGCGTTTGCGTCAATCGGAAGGAAGATAGAAATGGACTGCTCTTTCTCTTGTGCCGCCTTTCATGAGTGCAATGAGCCCAGTGATGGCTAACGCAGCAGTCCATTCAGAACAGCTCATGGGGTACTCTGATGGGAATTCTTCAATCTAGTGGCGAACCTGAAGCGACTTTGTTCGCCGCCATTACCCTCCGTGGAAAGGTTTCTACTGCTATTCCGACGCATACCCCCTCTCATTTTCAAGTCGAAAATTCTAACTAGCATCTGCCAGATCACCTACGATCTCACCACCCAAGTCTCCCCGAGCGATTTACCGGCGCTGAGAAACCAAATTCTTCTGCTGCTGAAGCACTTTGCCCCGGGACCGAAGCCCATCAGAGTCCAGCTCTGCGTTTGTTTGGCAATCCTAGCGATACAAATGAAGGACTGGGACAACGTGCTTTCCTCCGTCGTGCAATCTCTCAGCGAGACTCCCGAAAGTCACGCTTGCATCTTGGACTTCTTGCGAGTTTTACCCGAAGAAGTAACTGAAGGTCGAAAGATTACCTTGTCTGTACGTGGATCGCGAAAAGAAAGGCTTGTCGACTTGGAACCAAGTTTCTCGCGACGACACATCCCTCGTCCGGTTGCCGTCAGCATACCCTGCGACCAGAGTCTAATTGTTGGAACATAGGAAGAAGAGCTTTCGGCACGGACCCGAGTCTTATTGGGAGACAACACGGAGCAGGTGGTACAACTTCTCGTCACGTACTCGCAATCTTCACGTATGTATCTCCACTGTTATGCTCACCCCAGTTTTGAGTGATTTCTTTGGTCATCACACTTGGATGCTCACAATATCATAAAGCGGCAGCATCGCGTAATCCTCAGCTCATGGAATGCATTACTTCATGGCTTCGAGAAGTTCCCGTCATGAACATCATCGCGTCGCCTTTGATTGCGCATATATTCGCCGGCATTAGTGCTGACGAATGCGGACCGGAGGCTGCCGAGTGTTTATGCACCATTTTGCGAGAAACTCGGGACGTTGACGAAAGTCAAGAGGCAGTCCATGCCATGTATCCTCAAATTATTGCGCTGAGGCCTCGAATTGCCAAGGCTGCCGAGGACGAGGATGTCGATGCGTTGAAGTCACTGACCAAAGTCTTCTCGACGGCCGCCACGAGCTGGGTGGTTGCCATCGCTCGCCAACCCGCTCAATTCAGGCCTTTGGTGGAAGCTGTCCTCGAATGTGCGGCGCGCGACAAGGAGTGCGATGTGATCGAACACACCTTTGACTTCTGGTACGAGTTGAAGCAGTATATCGTATTAGAGCGATATATCCAAGGCAGAGTGGAGCTCATGGACATCTACTCCAACCTTGTTGATATTCTGCTCAAGCACCTCGAATATCCTACACCGGACTCTGGGAGCGAAACCGATCTGTTCGACGGCGACCGAGAACAGGAAGAAAAATTCCGTGACTTCCGTCACCGAATGGGGGACACCATGAAGGATGCTTGCGATGTGATGGGTGTGACCCAGTGCCTGTCAAAGGTTCTGCAGGCTATCCAGCTATGGATGCAGAAATATGCCGCTCAAGTCAACGGGTCCAACGTCCCTCATTGGCAAGAGCTCGAGGCTCCTCTATTTGCTATGCGAGCGCTGGGTCGCATGGTTGACAAGGATGAAAATGTTGTGCTCCCTCAGCTCATGCCTCTCTTGGTTCAAATGCCCGGCCACGAGAAACTTCGCTTCGCCACAATCATGGTGTTGGGACGATATACTGAATGGACCGCCGCTCATCCTGAATACCTGGAACCACAATTCAACTATATCGTCGAGTCTTTCCAAACGGAGTCAAAAGAAATCTTGAGAGCCTCGGCACTTGCCCTAAGGTTCTTCTGCACTGACTGCAAGGACCTTCTTAGTGGACAGGTGTTGCAGTTGCAGACATTCTATGACCAGATCCTGGACAAGCTTCCGGACTTCAGCAAGGAGGAAATCACCGAGGGTGTGGCAAATGTCGTTGCTGCACAGCCCGCGACTGAAACTTACAGAATTCTCAAGACGTACACGGATCCTCTTGTGCAAAGGTTGATGGCCAAGGCTAACCAAGCTGTCAGCGACGAAGGAAAACTAGCGCTTGCCGGTGAGCTTCATCTTCTTTTTGTTCTTCTCCTTGAAGGGGAAAAGGCAATGAACTACGAGAACTAACCGTGCATTATCTTTAGATCACCTTCAACTCATCACAATATTTGTGCAGCACGTCATGCCTTATGTGAACCGTGGCGAGGAGAACCCGGCGGTCAAGTATTGGCAAGAGGTGTTCCCCATCCTTTCCACCGTTCTCGACAACTTTCTGGACTTCACCCCGATATGTGAGCGAATTTGCCGGTGCTGGCGTAATATGGTTACGTCGTACCGCACCGCCATGGCTCCCATGCTTCCTGAAATGGCCAACAAACTGGCCATCAGCTTCAACACTTCCAGAGAAGGGTGCTTCCTCTGGGTTACGGCAGCCATCCTTCGCGAGTTCTCTGAGGATCGGGAGCACCTGGACCAAGCCACTACAGAACACATCTACACATTCTTTGAGGCGCAAACGACGGCTTTCCTTAGAGTGATGGCCGATCTGCAGCCCAGGGAACTGCCGGATGTGATTGACGATTTCTTCCGCCTGTTGATCGATGCTCTTTTGTACTATCCGCAAAAGCTGATACCATCACAGCTCTTGGCACCCATCTTCCAGGCATCCATCTACGCGTTGACATTGGAGCAGAGGGATCCCTTGTCGTCGACTCTCCATTTCTTGCGCGACTTGCTATCATACGGTGGTGATAATCCGGCTACCAGCGAGCAAATACCGCCACCACAAGCCGCAGCAATCAGGAATATCGTGAGAAATCTTTTGATGGCACACGGTAACGATCTTGTTAAGCAGACGATGGCCGGAATGATGATCACATTCCCTCGAGACTGTTTTGCGGATGGAAGTGGAGTGATTCTCGCGCTCTTTGAGATCATGCCCGCAGAAACTACCCAGTGGGTTGCTCAAACCATCGAGCTCCTTCCTCCAGGAACTGTGGCTGCGCCTGAGGCCCAACGACTCGTCACAAAGATCAAGGAAAAGCTGTCTTCTGGAGATGTATCGAGTCTGCGACACGTACGAACGTTGCTCCAGGACTTTACAACCAACTACCGACGGCGCAACGTTGCTCCCCGAGATGGGCTGGGTCAGCTAGAAGCTACTAGGTTTCAGTTTTCTGGCTGAACCGCAGAACACGGATAAAAGACACTAAATCTTTTTACGTTCTGTTTTACACAAGGCGACGTACGGGGACGAAGTGGCAGAGCATGTTTTTACGCCACACACGTGATGAGGCTGAATATTGCCGGGTGACACGGCATTGTATTTACGGAGATGAAAACTGATGACAGGAGTAGTAGCCCGACCTGGGGGCAAATTGTTTTGGTTTTTGTGTGAAGACAACTTCTTTTGGAGGCGGTGGCGTACCTGTCGTTGCTGTACGCTGCAGCGAGTACGGAGGAGAAGATGTGGAAGAGCACAGGCTAGAGAGTTGTGGCATGGCCATGACTGGGATAGAGCGGCATTTTCGAGCTATAAGAAGTGAAGGGTGCTACTGCGCAAGGTCGTAGTAGGAAGAAATGATGAGAAGACATAGATATGGCTGGGCTAGATCAGGAAAAATGGAAAGGGGGGGGGGCACAGGGGAGGTGTAATTGCAAGAATTTGAGGGACGGCGTTTGATAAGTTGACAAGCGGGCGCGTGGCGCGTACGTACCGGGCAGGTGGTGTTTTGCTGATAATCAAGCTCGGAAACCCTCGAGCAGACAACGTTTGAGAGGATTTGGGTATGCCGGTCGAGTCAAGAGTGATGAGTCGCATTCGTGGTTGTACCAGGCCATGCCATTGTGAACCCAAGGAGCTTAAGTTCGACGAAGGCAGCGTCGTGCTTGATACCCTCTGCGCCAGTGCGACATGACGGCATCCTGTGTCATATATCTTCGTCTTGGTCTTGCGCATGCCACCTCACCGGTATGTCATATGTGAACGGAGAGGAAAGAGGGGGTGGTGTCCCTCGTCCACCACTAGAATGAATGTATGTATATGTTCCCGAGTAAGCCATTGATTACGACGGCATCTAATTGTAGATCTCCCACCGTAAAACATTTGACGACTTTTACGTCTACGTACCAGAGAATGACGAGACGATCAAATGACGTCGTTCGCTTGGTCCCGTGGGATCCAGAAAACGAGAGCCATTACTCGAGATGTATGAGCAGCGAGTGGACTGTTCGTGGGGAGCGACTGAAATTGGAGAGTGGAGAGATAAGATGCGGAAGGGGAGTCGGGGACGAAACTGATGTTCTGGATTGTGAGTTTATCGTGACTACCTGTTGTTGATGTCCGGGGGGTCGACTACTCCGCTCTGACTTGGGATTTCGTTGGTCGGAGTTTTTTTCTCTTCCCCTGTCGTCTCGATCTTATTCAGAGATGGATACAAAACGACAGAGGGAGAAGAATGGTTGACGAGAAGAGAAACAGGAGTGTAAAAGATGGGAGGGGACGTGTTTGAGCTGACGACTGGATTCCGCTGTAGGTTCTAGAGCCATCAATGCCCAATAGGACTGAAAGTCTGCACCATCACATCCTGCTTTTTCCAAACGTGAGTCTCACACTATCGGGGAGTTGGGACTCCATAGCCATGACAAATTGTTACTGCGAATGCCTTTCCCGAGGGCCGAAACAAAACTCTTTGTATTTGTAACCCGTAGGAACTGGGCGAGCAAGGAATCGATAACTGACATATTCCTCATTGGGGGCTCACACAGGAGAAGAGGCTCTTGTCGACACTGCGACCAGGCTTGGGATAGCCATCTTGATGCACTCGCTGGCGGAATTCGTCCCGATTGGGCACATGGGGATGGAGGTGTTCCCAGAGCGAAATGAGGTATTTGGGCTGCCTTGGTCGACGTACTGGGTCAAGAGTTAGTACATCTCACGGTATGATAAACGGAGCCAGTCCATTTCTTTCTCTCTTCCAAGCGAAGCGTGAGCAGTACGAGACAAGAAGACAAGAAGACAAGAAGACAAGAAGACAAGAAGACAAGAAGACAAGAAGACAAGAATAAACGAGTGAAGCGACCAGTAAAGACAAAAAAGATGGAGCTTCAAATCTCCTTTTCCTTTCTCCTCCTCTTGTCCTCCTATCTTGGTGTATTCTTCAATTTCTTCCCCAATTCCCGTATTCTTATGAAATTCACTTCCCTCTATGATCTCTCTATGACAAACACTGAGAAATACATAGAAGTAACCATCTTTATCAGGGCCCTCCAATGCTCCGGCCTCGGCCGAAATGCAATGCATCAACTCGAACAAGCGGCCTCCTCCGCACCACTCAACTGCACCACCATGGCCCTAGACACAATCCGGGCTGATTTTCAAAAGAGCGAGGTGTGGCTGGGTGGGTTCTACGACGATAGAGGTCTGCCGCGGCCGGATGTGATGAGGACAAACGAGGAGTGGTATGTGCGGCAGGGGTACGAGATACTGGAGGCTGAGGCCGGGGCGTACGAGTGGATGAACCGGGCTACCGGGAAGATCATGGAGGTTCCGCGGGCGTTTTTCAAGAAGGATTTGAGGAAGATAAGGCGGCGGGGAGGGTGGAGGGTTGGGAGTGAGGCCATGAGTTGATCTCGAGAAGGCAGGGGTGACACTGTGACAGTAGATGGTACAGTGGTATAACGCAACAGACTTGATGTCAAGACGCCATAGCACCGCTTCGTGCCTCTGTGAAGAATCGTGTTCTGTGCGACAGTCACTTCGTTACACCGATGCCGAGCTGGGACAGCCAAGTGAGTGTGCTATCCCGATAGTCTCCGTGGCTTCTCGATGCTCGGCCGCCGGCAATGTAAAGAGATATTACACAGACTACAGAGTGTGAAGCCGGTTCCCGACTTCTTGTACTCCCGCGTCAACCTGGGTGAGAATGCGGACAAGAGGCAAACTCGCGTTTCCAAACGGAGCGCAAGTGTCCTGCCCCAAGTCCCCGACTAACAGCCACAACTTCACAAGACATCATATCACCTTTTCGATCTTCCGTGAAAGCCTGTTATCTGTACATACCTTCAACACAGACTGGTATTTTCACTTCTGAAATCGGGGCCGTAGAACGCCGTATCGATCTCTTACTTGAAGTTACACGCAGCCATGATATCCCGATACTGATAGTCTTCGTTATCAGGAAATGATGCGCGGCATGCCCTGTCGTCCCGAGCTGAAATGATACGCGAGAGAGATTCACAGACTCCAGAGCTTCAGGATGACTTCTTGAAGTCACATGCCAAGATAGGAAAAGGAGCTAACAAGTGGCAGGAGAGAATGAGTCGCCCGGTCGTGTGTTTGAAGTTTCATCGAGCTTCGGTGTGCAGGCATTCTGTTTGATCCCCTCCCGATGAGTTGCCGCAAAAACAAAAGATGGTATTTTGTATACACGCATAACCTGTGTCGTTGTATGGAATGCGAACTGAATAGTTTGATGTACGCTGCTCGCCCAAGCTTGAGCCCATCAACACCAAGACAAGCCATACACAAGACGTCAATTCCATCTCTAGCACCAGGTTTCGCGCAAGGAATCTCGCAGACATAGCAAAGAAGCAAGTATTGGCAGTTGGCCTTTAACTTTCGGTGCATCTCAGAAGTGATCTAGGTACTTTTGATCATGTGAAGAGTGGTTGGTGGACCAACATCCAGATCTACCATCTCGAACGCAATGAATCACAGCCCACTCTCGTGCAGCCGGTGACGACAACCCATTCTACGATCCATCGAGCCATGCATTATTGAACTCGCATACACTGCCACGGCAATAACCTGCTTTGTACAGCTCTGTACCAAAACTCAAACTCACCTCGAAATCAGCCTTCAAACGCGCGCAACTTGAGCGTGCTATCCGGCTTCAACATCCGATGATGCCACAAAACTTCTTCGTCTGTGTTTGATTCTCCAGCCCGGCGCCTGATGACATAACCAAAAAGTGGTCTGTGAAAAAAAAATTGCGCCCAGACCCGTCAGTTACAGTATGGTGACACCAACTCTTCGATTTGTGGCCACATTTTGCTCCTTGTTCCCTTCTCTTTGTCGGAGGCCCGAACCGATTCAACGGGAGAGGCGCGTGCCAAACGGTGCCTGTGTTCTCGTACACACACGGAAAGATGCAGGTTACACAGAGACGGTCAATGGAATAGTCTTTCATGATGTACAGCGTCGTGCAGAATACTTCTTTGCATGGTGGAAAGTAAAAGAAACTTGTGTTACCGTCAGTGCAAGTCTCACTTATTTCCTTGTCCATGGGTTTGTTCCGGAAAAAGGCGCTAGATCGATTATACAAACAGCCAAATGAAGGCACTATCTCGAGTCACATTTTCCCTACAGCTGTGAAGGCGTGGGTGATGGGGGAAGGGAGACTTCCAGGGGCTCTCTCACCTCACGGGGATGCTCCAACAAACGGTGATAGTCTTCTGCATGCGACCGGCCGAATCTATGATCGGTCTGTGGCCATCATCCCCGTCTTCACTCTCGCTTTTCCAGCTTGTAGACAAACGGCATCTGAGAATGATGAAGTCCAAGCCGAAAACTCGCTTTCACTACGTGAGAGCACATCCACCCTTGCGGGTTTGTGCCATTCGTCTGAGATGGGATGTCGATTTCTTTTCCGTCTCCTAAAAGTATATAATTAGGCAGGTGTCTGCTTCAAAGATCACAAAGAGAGGCACACTTATGCATCCACAGGAGACACACTCGAAGTAAGAGGCATCACGAATGCATACTTACACATCGAGAAACAAAATACCTGTCTTCATCCTCGGTCGAGACATATGCCCAACAACAGCATGTCTCCTCAGAATACCCTACTCAGTGCGGCGATGACCCCCTCTCAAGTCTCTTCACCCTCATCTACCGCCGCGATGAGACCATCAACCAAGAGAACGATAAGTCCACTCGACGATGTAGAGGACTCCCATACCCCCAAGCGAGTAAGACTGGCTCGACAAGAGAGCGAGATAGACGCTCGAAACAGCAACGGCAAGGATGTTACGAGCCCAGGCAACAAAGCATGTGGAGACGTCAAGGTTGCCAAAGAACCGCAGACAAATAAGACGGTTATCTGTGATTTCTGCAAGAACCATCCACACGGCCAATACATGCATCTCAGGAGACCCTGCGACTGGACGAGTGTGGGAGGGAAATACGTCCTAGAATGTCAGAACTGTGCCGATTACAGGTTCGAGTACGGCGTCCAGCACGTGTGCTGCGTTGGTCGCAAGAAGCAGACTTGGCGGATCTATGCCACGCGTCAACCGCTCGAGTATCCCAGGGGCTTCGCATGTGATAACTGCAGGAGAGCGGGGTACGCGAATACCTGCGATGCGGATCCGTACTTGGGGCTGAGCTGTACGAGCTGCGTGACAGCCAAGCCTTCGCCTGCTGAGAAGGCTAAGCATGGTAAGTTCTCCCATTATACATTTCTTCTTCTTCATCTTCTTCTTCGTCCTCTTCCCCGTCATCATCCTCTTCAATATCATCATCATCTTTATCCACCTCAGGATCATCTTTCTCTTATGATCATGTCTTCCACAAGACACATCACAAGCCAAAAGAAAGGCTGACCGCAATTTTTCTTTCCAACGACCCAGCCTTTCAAGATCAGGAGATCGTCTCCGGACGCAAGTTCACTTCCGGATTTCATCGTTCTGTACACGAGTGCAACACGTGCAGAGTCGGTGACAGAGTCCTCGAGCACAAGCCGAACCTTCGCCAAGGCTTCCCCAGATGGTTTCGACATGCTTGCGACATCTGCAGGAACAGGGGCAAGAAGAAGAACGACTCCCGCTGCAGCTGGCTGGACAGCAGAGCCAACTGGGACAAGGCCTGTTCTCGATGCACTGAGAAGAACATGATGTGCATGAGCAGCGGCCAGCCCGTCGACAAGCTTCAAGTGCCTGTACCATCCGACAGATGGGCAACCTCTCACTCCCTGCTCGCAGGCTGGGCCGAATGCCGCGGCGGAAGTCCATATAGACAGGGCTGCAGGACGTGTCTCGACGGGACAACCCACCACTGCCGGGCGCTCGCATCCGAGATCGAATACTCGTGTGCCATGTGCTGGGAAATGGGCATCGTCTGCTGGGACACCAAGAATCCTGACCAGGGCAAGTCGTTCCCCATCTTCGACTTCAGTCGCGTCGGTCTTGGAAATCTGTGCACCTTTTCCAAGTGCACACGTTGCAAGGACACCGGTCGAAACTGCGATCGTCAACGTCCCTGCGACTCATGTGTGTCGGAAGCCGATGATACCGGCGATGCTTGCTGCTGTGACGACGTCAAAGACGGGTACAACTGCGTGGGAAGACTCCAGGAAGCTCCAGGCCCCATCTACTACCTCGCCCTTGGGTATGGCAGCGAAGGCGTCAACGATGTCAAAGATGGGAGCAAGATGGAGCACTGGATCGGCCCTGCATTCCCGCTTTACGGCATCGACAAGAAGCCCCCGACAGAGGATGAGAAGCGAGTCATGGCTCACGAAAAGGCACTGAGGATGGAGTTGCTTGCCAAGGACTTGCGAGAGACCACTGACGCCGCATCCAGCATCAGGGAGGGTAAGTCACGCAGATTGCAGAGACCGCTCGCTCCTCTTGGTCATCGAAGCTAACAAATCTCAATGTAGAAGCCATCAGACACGAAGTCACAGGCGACGAATACCTCTCTGATGCCGATGCAGGGTCAACAAAGCCTGTTGGCCGGAAACGCAAGGCGACTTCCGAGGCACGAAGAGCGACGGCAATTAAGTCAGAAAACAAAATGACTCTTGCGTCCATCGCACACGATATGCGAAAAGCTCTTCTGCCACCCGGCCAACCTCCTTTGGGAACCGACTCTCTCCCCAACGTCGGTCCCAGTGATCCCCGAGTCCATGGTTTGATCAGGCGAGTTCAAGACAAGCGCATCGACCAGCTGTCTGCCGCAGAACTCGCCGCCATGATCTCTGCCAAGTGGCCAGGAGGCCCCCTGGCAGCTTACCCGCCCAACAGACATGCACTTTACGTGGAAACTGTCGATCAAGGCAGACGCGCAGTGCAGGATCTGAGGGCCGGGAAGAAGCCATCGACAGCCCATCGCGAGTCAAAACGCCGCAGGGGTCCGGGGAAACGAGAAAGGGCGAAGCCGACGGGGCCTAAATTGGAGGCCAACTGTAGCAGGGGGAACAGATTCGGGTGCGGTCTGCGTGGCAATGTCAACGTGAATGTCGACCTCAATCTCCGTCTGAGTCTTGGGATTCCGGTAGATGTCAAATGGCAAGGCACATTTGACGAAGAGGCTGAAACTGGTGGGCTGGCGAGTGGTGTTGATCAGACGGTCTTTGGTTCCGACGCTTTTTGGACAGAGAACCGCCCGATGCATCCGCCACCGCGTAATGTCGACCAGTTTCAAGGGACATTCGATGATCTCGACGGGAGGCAAAGTAGGGAAATGTTCGGCAGTCAATCTTTTCTTAACCAAGATGACCCCGTTCAGTACTTGGCAGGCGATAGCTTTCTTGATGAAAGGCGAGCCAGCTATTTACTTGCCCCCCGTCTCGGTCAGGCTGACCATTACAGCCAACCGAGTTTCTACGACCACGCCAGCAACAATCAGGAGGGGTGTTCGCAACCAGCTCAGGCGTCTGCGATGGAGGCTTCATCTTCCAGATGGAGCAACCATCACCAAAACAGATACAGCCCATGGGCCCCTTCTGATCCGACTGCGTTGGGCATCCGCAACTACCAATTGCCGAGTTGTCATCCCGCGCAGGCGCTGGCGTCCATGACCTGTTCCGAGCACCATCCTGGAGTGAGCACCGTCCACCCCTTGGATCTGCACAGGCATGACACGATGCAAGTTTGGCAACCCAGTGGCCCGGGTCTCCTGCCCGATAGCCGTCAGCCGATGTGGTCTTTCCTCGGATATCCCACCGCTGCGTCGTCTTCTGCTCAGGACCCAGGCCAACCTTTCGAAGCAGAGGCGCAGCTAGGGGCGTATCACAGGGAAGACCTGGGAACCTGTCGTGTGGAGAATACGTCGTGCTCGGTTGGGTTGGACGCGGATGAGCTGGCTCTTTACTGACCATGATGGTCAGCAAGTCAGCATGGAGAGATGATGGCGCGCTTGCGTGGCAACCCGAAAGACTGGTATCTGAAGGGACTTATATGCCTCGTCTGCTATCGAAATATACGCCAACATCAACGCCAACCAAACATTTCGCCCTATGTGTTTTCGTCGTCATACACTTGCGGCCCTTTCCCCCCTCCTTTCCCCCTGGAGCTGGTCTTCCTGCATCCGAAGAAAGTCTTGTCGTGGATATTTATCACCCATCACTGGTATGATGGAGAAAGTAAGAAGTTTTCATCACTTCCTACTGTCCGCACTTTGTGTCACTTCTATCCGAAGTGACCACATCGACTGCCCTTATCAACCATCACTGGTATGATGGAAAAAGTGGGAAGTTGTCACCCCTTCCTATCGTCTGCACTTTGTGTCACTTCTATCCGAAGTGACCACATCGACTGCCCTGGGAGTCAATCCTCGAAATCGGTCTGGTGTTATATGTAAGGCCGTTGCGCACAGGATAGCGCGTCACAGCCTCCAGCGAATCGATCAAAAAGAATCTGTGCCAGACATACTCATCAATCTTGGAAGTCGTTAAGTCAGAAATACACTCCTGCGGGAGCTACTATCACTGCGACTCTGCGAACTCAACCTCTCCTCCGTCAGGCGCGCATCATCGCGCAGCTTGAGGAGGCTAGCACTGTGTACTCTTGTCACTCTTCTTCAGTCGTGGGCTTTCTTATATACAATCTCATTGTTGTTGATTTTTGTCGTTGGAGCGTTTTCTGTATACCCTGCCAGTCTTCTTGAACTGAATCTTCCTGTACATTCTGTAACTCTTCTTTGGTTGGAGCCTTTCCTGTACACTCTGTTAGTCTTCTCTGCTATCTTTTCCTGTACACTCTGTAGATATTCTTCTCTTCTTCTTTGATATACCTTCTGATATACGGAGTACATACCTCATCAATTCAAACACCTAAAACATAAGACGCTGCATGCCGTACCATACGGAACTGAGATGATTCCCATAAGGTAAGGCGCCAACTTAAAAAGATGACTATAGGGCCAGGGCAGCAATGTGTTTCATGAATTAAACTCAAAGTTTGAAACAAAGGAAAACATACATACCTATACAACCTTGCCTGCGTGGAGCGGGGAAGACGCGTAAACCCGTGCATATATCCAAGCCTACCGAAAACAATGCGTCATGCCTTGCCCGCAGCATTTAGCCGTAAAATCTCGTGCGGGTTAAGGCCCGGTGAGGTAAAGTTGGGCACGTTTGGGCAACCAACGGCACGTCGGCAGCATACCTGACCGTCTGACGAATTGGAGCATGCCATTGGCGACGAAAAATGTTGTTGTACAAGCTCCTCAATGACAATGCTAAGATAAGTCTGGCCAACGAGAGCACTGTCGCGGTTCATCCGGATTGACGAGGCTTGGCAAGACGAGGTGCGATGCCAATGGTATGCAATTATGCGCTGTATTTAGCAAAATTAGACGGCATAGCACGCGCGCAAGTACGACGGTTGGGCAATGACGCTGCAGATGTCATGCCACCAGCCTCCACAGTCTTTATGCTATGTACTTCAAAGACTTGGAGTGGCACGAGATAAACGAAGGGAACGGCGCACCGGGAAACAGAAACAGAAGGTTGAGCAATATATTGTTTTGGTATTCGACAAACAGCGTCAGGACAGACGACCACGGGCAAGATGGCACACGTCGTGGATTTCTAGACAGTAGAGAAAATACGAATAATCGACATGAAAAAGGAAAAATAAAATAGTCAAGTTGCCCGAGAAACCGAGAAACCGAGCAGAGCATCGGGAGGGATATAAGCAAATAAAACAATAAAGAACAAGTATCCATGTCTGGAAACAGAGAAGTAAAAAATCCCGTGCGAATGAAAGAAAAAACTAAGTAAAAAGGGCCGCAGACCGAGCGAAACCAAGGCGACCTGAAATTGCGACGAACCCATGAATCCCGATGAAGTTACTGCCGCCGAATACGTCCGTATTAAGATGGCGGTTGCCGAACGATCCGCGCCTGTGGCATTACCAAAGTATGGATGATGGTCTGGAACAAGCACGCCTCGGTTGTCAACTTTCAGTTGAGTTTCCGGCGTTCTTGCCTCGAAGCGCAAACCCTCAGCCACGGATATCGCGCCTGAGGGCTTTCTCCCACGCCGTATCTGTTCACCTGTTGCTTGCGCCTCCAATTGTACCTTACTCCGCATCCCGCTGAAGAAAGCATCCATGGCCGCCACTGGTACTTTGGGGCTCTCCGGCCTTCAAGAAATGAAAAGAAGGAAAAAACCGGTTGCGCGCCTGTCAAGGGTCGGTCGTGTTGCGCTGTAAAAGGTCGAATGAATAAAAATATATACATGTATGTATGCCGAGCACCTGAGTGGCCGAAAGATTCGTCGTTTTGGAATGACATCGCAATGTAAATGGCCCTCGAAAGTCTGTCGGATATAGCGTGTGCATGCACCAAGATCAGGACCCGATTCCTCATCCGATGCAACGGAAAAATAAGCTGCCCGCTCATCCGTCCGAAGAATTTGTCACAACGCCCCGCACAGCCTTTAATACCGTGCTTGTTGACTTGGAGTGGTAGGCGGAGAAAAAGAAGGCGCGCACATTCCATCCTTCCTTCACCACCCACAATTTCAACTTTTTTCTGCCCCTTCTGTCGTCCGTTTGATCCAAGATCGCGTGTGATTCCGACAGTCTCATGTAGTCACGTATAAATCATCTGCCAAAATCCTCACCTTTTCTATTCTCTTTTGCTTCGCGTGTTTTGAAGTTGGAGAGAAAGTAGAAAGATGAGTGTCTTCACATAATAAGACACTTGCTACAGCACCCAGCGTCTTGCTCGCCGTCTTCCATGTCCATGGGCTTGGGGGCGCCATTTCCACCAGAGCCGCCACCACTGCCAATAGAGTAACCTTGCATCTCTCGATTGTATCTTCGGATCTCTCGAACAATATCGTAAAATGCCTTATCCACGTTGATTCGCGACTTTGCCGAGGTCTCGATGAATCTGCAGTTGAAATTTCGCGCCAATGCTTCACCCTCTACGATAGGAAGACGTGTCAGCCAAATGCTTCCGCGTTTGAGTTCAAGTACGGCATGTAATGGATACTAACCCTGCCTGGACACTTCGCGCTCGCTCTCCAAATCGCACTTGTTCCCAACAACAACCATGGGAAAGTAGTCTCTGTCCTTGACACGTAGGATCTGTTGCTGGAAGGTGGTAATTTCGTCGAAGCTTTGGCGAGATGAAATCGAGTACACCAACAGAAAGCCCTCTCCGGTTCTCATGTACTGCTCGCGCATAGCACTGTATTCTTCTTGGCCGGCCGTGTCCAGTACATCAAGGAGTGCCACCTCTTCGTCGATGACGCATTGTTTTCGGTAGGAATCTGTTGGACCCACAAGGTTAGTCCATATCGACCGGGCAGGACAAAAGTGAGAGCAAGAAATCAATTGAATGCCTTTGGCCAGGGTGCCACGGCATGAGCCGCGTACCTTCAATCGTAGGATCATATTCGTCGACAAAGTGGCTTTGAATCAATTGAATCGTCAAGCAAGATTTTCCGACGCCACCACCACCGACGACGACGAGCTTGTACTCGCGCAAGAACTATTGCATGAGCAAAGAGACGTATTAGAATATGCTTCTTATTGACTGCGGGCCCAATTCTGGTCCCGGTTGCTGGCAATACGGGGTACATATGAACGTCTGTGCCGGACAAGGGCGACGTTGCCCAAAACGACGGCAAGGCAAAAGACTGGGCAAAGGAGGCAACTGGGCTCGATTATCGTACCTTTCCGGACTGAGTCATGGTGAATCAATCTGGGGATGTCAGAAGGAGACAGGTATCGAGATATCGCACGACGGAGGATGGGTTGATGCGTCTCAAATTTGGCTTGCGCAGAGGCGAGGGGGCACTGTCAATAAGGGGCCGTGCTTCGCGAATGAGACTGGTCTCGAGCAAGCAGCTCAGGGAGTGGCGGGATTGAAAAGAGGAGTTTGCTCGACGAAGAGAGGAGCGGGAATACTCGTGCGCAGCGCAATGGCGACAGCGGCAGAATGAAAGAGAGAGGGAGTTGACGGACGAAGGCAACAGGAGCGGCTGCGAGCGAGGCTTTGCAGGACGGACGAAGATAATAGAGAACGAAGAAGTGGAGGGACGGGGAAATGGCGGGCGATGGATGGTTGGTTTGGTGGACGGGGGGGCGCATCAGTGGGCTGTATGCAGGTGGTATGCACTGGCGCGCACTTGGCTGGGTGCTTAAGCGGGCAGGGGGTGAGGGTACGTATAAAGGGGTGTGAAAAGGAGGGCGTGTGTGAAGTGGTGGAAGAGAGGGCCCCACTTGGGAGAACTACCAGGTACCTACCTACCTCCTAATGTACAACATATTTGCCGTCTGCCACTGCAATTGTAGGAGCAAAGTTAGGCACACAATCCGCAAGATGCCATGCCACGCCACGCCTGGACTCGGAAGTTGGGGACTCACTGGACAAATAGTTATTGAACTGAGGTGAGCTGGACGTTGGACAAGACACGGCCTGCAGATCTGCAAGACACGGCGAGAACCAGTGGACGGGGGGGCCAAGGGGCGGGCGGCCTTCCCAGGCGCTTCGTAATCGAGCAGTAAATGCAGCTCCTTGCCAGCCGCGAATTAGACTCGCAACAAGGGCGGCATGTGTCGACTCTTCGAGTGTACATACCTACGTATGATATGTAGTGTCGACTGCGCGTTTACCTATCCGTACATGCACCTCCTGGGGTCCTGCTCGCGACATTGTGTCCACGTCGGGCAAATCCCGGCATCAAACACCCGCCGCCAGCCAGAGTTCCGGTTGTCAAAATGGGCAAAAGGACCTACCTAGACGGAGTAGGCTGTCGATAACGGGCGGTACGGTTTCGACCGGCTGCGGCTGTGCGACGATAAGCTACAAGTAGCTCTGTACATACGTGCGCGAGCGTTGTGCCTATCGCATGCCCCGGCTGCTGCCAATGCCAATAGCCACTTCCAGCCAGTAAGGCATCTTGACGCGGTGGAATGCGTCTCGCGGTTGCACCAGATGGTATCGGCCGGTCGCTTCGGGGCACTGGAGGAGTCGAGCACTTCATTCCTCAGGCCTCATCCGGGATCCCCAAGCACATCGCGAAGCCGCGAATACCTGGTAGGTAGGTATGTACGGAGTATGTGTGTATGTATGTATGTATGTATGTATGTATGTACATGTACCTACTCCGTACCTCCTCGATGCTCGCGTCTCGCAACAGGGCAATTGACCCCCTGGCGTATTACCTAGTGGACAATTTCGAGGGCATCAGGCTTCAGGTTACCGAAACCCCCGAGATCAAGTCGTAGACCCGTCATGCGATGGGTTTTCCGTGTCTCGAGTCCTCGACTCTCCAGCCTCCAGGCCACGATCAAGTGGCTTGGCTCTCCACGTCGACTCAGGATTGGATGATGACAGCGTCTGTTTCCACGGGCGCCAAAACACGGTCGTTAGCGCGCTCCCCATAGCTTGTGGCTCGTGAGTCGTGGCCGACTGTTGTGTCAGGACTCGGGACGTGTGAAGCTTTGGGTCTGTAGTACATAATCATGAACCATCAGGCGGCTCAAAACAATGCTCTCTACTCCGTACTTACGGATTACACGTCTTTGAACTACACACCTACCTATGTAAAATTGTTTAGGTAGTTGTATGTTATGCTCGGCCGTGACCACCATTGTTGAGGCTTAGCCCGGCCAAGCTAGACGCCGCGCACCACACTGGCTCTTGCGTCGGGGACTCAGGGCAGAGAGCCCAATGGGGCGGTGGGTCCCGTTCTCTATCACATCAATGATGCATCCACTTGTGGTTTGCGAAGCCCATTGATGAAGGCAGGTGCCAGATGTTGCGTAATTTGCTACGTGGTGCCTGCCCTGCGTTATCAGGAGGTAGATACATACATACATGTACATACATACTTCAGGCAACTATGTGTGTACCTGCTTCAGGCACCATCTCGATTCTCACCACTTGCCTTGCTTTTGCTGCTGCATCTGCTAGCAGCTGCATGTGCCTGCGCGATCCAGACTGTGCATAAGAAACCACATATGCAGACGTCTGCCATTGCTGCTTTAGCTGCTTCACAGCTGGGCATTCATCGTGTTGCCCTTCTGATTCTACCACCCTGTGCCATTGAGCGATCGAGTAAGAAAGGCGCTTTTAATTCGTGGTAGGCAAGTTTACCTTCGCTTCTTCGGCTCGATATTCTGAATATGGTGTGCTGGAACAGCAGTGACCTCAATTCTCATCATCTTCTGAGTTCAGAGAGTACAACAAGTTAACAACAAGACCCCGCAAGTCTACAAGTAGGCACTGTAGTGCATTGATGATTTAACGACGTCCGGACTAGCGCCTTCAGATGCCTCTCCCTGCTTCCAACGGGGCGGGGAGCTTCAGAGAAAGGGGTTCGGAAAGTGAACGCAGTGCATTCAAGCGTACAGAGTGCATGAAACATACACATGTAGGTACAAAAATACATACATACATACATATCTAGATACTCGGTTCTTACGTACGCACGCCCATGTGTATCAAGCCTATGCATCTTTCTGGATGTGTGTATCTATGATGGTTGGTGAGTGTACAACTGATGCTAAACTTGTTGAGTTCTGAGATACATACCCAAAGGCACGGAAACCACGTTGCGAGTGGAACTGGCAGGCAAGACCATGGGCTATGGCCAGGGATACCAAACTGTTTCCTGCCCCGAGCGCAGTTGAAGAGATCGCAGAACATGGTCTGGTCTGACATGAAGGGTATGGTGAATTTCCCGAGACTGAGATGGAACTAACCTAGTTTGTCAAGGCAACATGCTTTAAGTCTATCTACAGAGTATCGTGTGCTTAATTAGTACAGTGCAATGAGCTGACAGGAAGGCGCTCAATTAATGTGTGATCCATCAATTTGTACTACGCTGACTGCGGCAGCGAGTACCTAAGTGTATAGAGATTCGATCTATATTACTAGCATCAGGGATCATCAAGATGGCCTCGAAGGCTTTTCGAATCCCACAACCTTGACATTAATTTTTCTTCCGATCCGAGCCGACCCGATTTGAATTGCTTTTTTTGTCCGGCAAGTGCTGCATGCAGCGTCAAGAGGATCTATTTCGAGGCAATGTCAACAATCGGGCGAGCTTGACGTCAGATAATCAGACAAGGAGATTGTCTGCCCAGCTACGGAGGTAGGTGTGTACATCGCTCATGAGCAAATGTATTTACAGTATGTACATACATACTACCGTGCCTGGTTGGGTACCAGGCTGTTGCCATGTGGCATGGTGGAAGCCTTGTACGGTGGCAGCCCATGTCGATTCCTTGCTGAAAGCCAGATCCTGATTGATAACACTAACGTACACCTACTATGTGTATTTTAAAGTCGCGGCTCGATTTTTGAACGGACACCTGAGACAACGGAGCATCCAGCGATCGTGGTGTTGAGTTGATGCCTCGCCGCGACCCGGAGTAGTGAATATCTAGGGCATCATGCCGTTACCTAGTCCTCGCGCATCTTTTCTCCATGGGCATCAGAGCATTGGTGTTGTCAAAGGTAATGTGCCATTTCCAATGGGGCATTCAACAACACCATGATCGGAGTGCAACAGCTCCAACAAGTGGGTAGATGAGCCAAGCTTTCTCTTTTACTTCCTTACTTTTCTTTTTCTTTCTTCTTCTTTTCTTTCTTTTCTTTCTTCTTTGTGCAATGAACCAAAAACTATTGACTGGTTCAGTTACATAGTAGTTCAAGTCCCAGCTAGTGGTTCAAGTCGATAACACGGCGCATGGGGCTAAGTAGGTACATAGGTACTTATCCCATGCATCGGACCTGCACTGCTTGTCCAATATTCAGGCAATCACTTATAATTCCGTACGCATGGCCCGTCCAGTCGCCTGTTAACTGTCACTGGTCAGTGGTTATGATGTCAGGCATGCCTTTGCATCGGACAAGCGCTCCCTTGCTCCAGCCCTCTTTCGGACTTTGAGCGAAGAGACTGAACGACTACAATAGTACATACAGAATACTTCGTACGGAGTATGTGATGAGGACAAAGAGGCTTTCGGTTATGCATGTGCTGTGTATGTACGCGGCGGCTTCGTCGTAGATTCGTAGCTCAACCACATTTGGATCTCCATATGGCATCACCCCGATGTTTTTCTTCCACAAGCCCACAAATCACACGCCTGGCAACGCTACTTTGGCGCGTCGATCTGTTGCGGCTTCGGTTCCGTATATGTAATATGCATCCATTAATCAGGCGTTTTTGCAGTAACGGCGGTTGGACGAAATGTCATCCTTTCGCGGTCGTCGAAGCCAGCTTGAGAGACTCCGTGAAGCGTGCTTGAGCGAGACCACGCGGCGAAATGAAGCGTGAAAGAAGCATGGAGCATTAGAGACAAGCTACACAAGAGATGCCGGCCCCGTTGAAAGGAGCAAACGATTTGTCGATCCGTTCGTGGGTTCGTTGTGTAGCACGGTCAAGTTCTGATGCCATGCCGAAATCTTTGGTGTCAATCGCGCCATGTGACCAGCAAACACAAACACCAAGCTACCTAACCTCATGTACGGAGTACCTATGTACCTATGTACCCCACGAAAACGATAGGTACAACCACATACGGAGTACCCACACACAATTTACCTAGGTACAAACTCCGTACCCTGTGAAAAGCCAAGCGTCCTTCATTGAGTACGGAGTACTGGCCGCCCGACCAATAGGTAGCGGCGTCAATCAGAGGTCCCATTCGTGGCGCCGGCTGGCGCCTGGGCATTGTTGTGTTTCCACGGCAATCTGGACAGCCTGTAGGTACCTACTCCGTATGCTAGATACCTGGTACATATGTAGGTATATAGGTACAAATACATAACATCCGCCCCTTCTCGCGGCCTTGTTCGACCAGGGCATCCCTGGGCTTGGAAAAAATAATAGAAATATATTCTGTACATAGTTGTACAGAGAAGCAATCCCATTTCCTTCTCACCCTTGCTCGCAGCCTTCTAGAACTGTGCAACACCGGCTCGAGCTCCACTTTGCCATCGAAAGGGGCTTCCATTTCCTTTTTCCTTTTTTTTGCCTGGGCCTTTGCCTGGGGCCCCGGTCCCTAGAACTCTGAACAACCCATCGTGGTCCTTGTCAATAAAAAAAAAAAAGTCCGTCGTTGCTTTCTTCTTCTCCACCACGGCCGGTGGCCACCCTGCCGCCTCGCTGATCATTGATGGCCACGAACCGCACCTGTCGGGGGCCCCCTGCCTTTGCTCGGCATTCCGATCAGCCAACCTGCACGACCCCGCGGCAGGGTTGCCGCAGGTGTTTTTATTCTGGTTTCTTTTGTTTGTTTTTTACGTGTTTGTTGTCTTGCATGCGCGTGATGTGCGCATCCCTTGGGCCTCATGATCTCATCACGATTTCCTCCCCACTTGCTCGATCTGGATCGTGATGGAGACTGGGGAAAGCAAGCAAGTCCTGCAGTCCTGACTCCTGGCCCTCGGCAAACCCGACGGGGAGTATTCCCGATGCTGTGCAGACATTGCAGCGGTTCCATGATTCGCTGTCTGTAAGAGAGCTTGCTTTGGGAGGTGGTTCTTTGAGGGATTCTTCGACGCGCCCACGGGTTCGCGTTTGGTGCGTTGAAACTTGACAAGCTCGCTTTAAGGTGCTCCGGAATCGAGATCCCAACTCCAAGTCTCAGTGTGCTTCGGTCTCCAATGAGAATGCGCGCAGCCCATACTAACTATTGTTCCAACACCGCACTTCACCAACATCCATGGCAAGCTGTCGTCCGTCACATGCTTGTTTTCGTCATTCCCATACTCTGTATGTCAAGACCCTGTCTAGGATGCGTGATCGTCTCTCGTCGGGAAACCTCGTTCCGGTACATCCGGCCATCGGGCCGCCATCCTCTACCTTGTTTGCCGTGTAGCCCATCTGGTACAGGCTACAGCATCGTGTACGGAATACATGTCTTCGCGTCAAGGTCCTCGCCTGACTTACATCGTACACGACCTCTGTTTCATGATTTCATCCCATTCTCAGCCTCGGTACCGCGGTCACTGAGGCCTGTTTAGCCCGAGATCCGGGTTTAGTGAAAACCCTACTTACCTATGTAGTTGCATTTCTAGGTAGTGTCGTCCAAGCTTACATATGATGTACATACTGCGCATGGGGCTCCACGCCATCGATAAATTTCTCGACTGGGAGAATGAATGGTGCTAGGTTGAATATGAGCTTTGCTCCATGCTTAGAAACATACGTAACGTAGACCGCGTAAACAGGCTATGGTTCGTCCATCTAGCTCTGCGGGCACAGAAATGGTTGTCTCATTGCTTGTCAATTGACACACATGAAACGGGACTAAACCTGTGCTATGTAATATGTAGACCGATACAGCTAGGCCCTTGATGCCACGACTTTTTATCCGGGCTCAACTCGGGACGTTCTATATTCCTCAGCAGCTTCTGAGTGAGAAAATCATAGATTTAGAAGCCTCTGGTCATGGCCTGTCGTCTCCCTCTTCTATCGTGCGAGAGAGAAACCCTCCCCCAATGTCATTAGCTATACTCCGTAGATTGAACGCCGCACGGTGCATACGAGCACCCCTCACCCTACGTATTCGTGTCAAACAAGCCATCATTGTTTTGCTACCTACTTGATCCTCTAAAAGATATCTCAGGCGACCATCACGGCTAAATACCCCAACTATTTCACCTGAAGAGCCCCTCTGGTTGAGAACGCACACACATTATTGGCCCGGGGCTGACTTCTTCCCACGCACGAAGCGTCAAAGTTTCTTATCTGGATCAAAGCGATAAATGGCCTCCGTTGCCCCGGATTCGTTGTAAAGAGTGCAGAAATGCCATATCACATGTGGTGACCCTGAAGCGAGGCGTGACTGATGATTCACGGAGCCAAAAACAAGGAACTACATAGGTAGGTATCCCATCACCGGCCCCCGGGGTATTACCCGGGCATCAGAGCCGGTGGCCCACTGCGCGCCGCGTCGGGACAACAGCACAACAGCCGGCAAAAGCGGGGTCCTGCGCAATGGCACGGTGAACGGCGACGTAATCGTCGTTGCAGGTCTGCTTCTGCTTCTATGCATCTACTGCATCTATCTCGTCGACTTGGCTCTTACAGCAACAACCACGACCGTCTTGTGCTGAAAGCCGCTTCATATCCTATTCTCAATGGTACGCGCCTCTACCTATCCACCGCCGCCGCTGGCTCCTCCGCTCTGGAATTCGCCAGCTTGACCCCGACCATGCTAACCTCCAACCTTCGAACCCCCAACTCAGGCCTCCGAATCGAGGCTGTATAGCTTCTCCGGCGAGACAAAAGATCAGCTTCGCAAGTTCCGTCTCACCACATCCAGGGCCAAAGATCCCCAGGCTGTCATCTGTGCGTCCCTGAACTACCTATGCCCACTCCCCACATCTCCCTCCTCTATCTTGCTGTGTGTGCGTGCGCCGCGCCGCCGTTTCTGCTGCTCCGTTCGATGGCCAACACCCTCGTCCCCCCACTAACACCCGTGCCCCCCCCCCCCAGACATGATCGACAAGAACACGCATGAGATCAGACAGGCTCTTGATGACTATGACGAGGCGCGTGTGTGCAAGTCTCTAGAGGAAGTGGCCGAGGATTTGCCAGATCATACTCCGCGATTTGTCCTGCTAAGTTATCCCCTCACCACTGTATGTGCAGTACATCTTTTCTCTGTCCCCCCCTTGCCTATTTGCCTTGTCATCTTCTTTTTTTTCCTTTGTATAAAGAACCCCTTCTTGAGACCCTTCCATATGCCTGGTGAACAAGAAAGAAACTGACCTGGATTGGGGATGGACGCCAAGTCGGATGGTCGATTGTCGGTGCCGTATGTGCTGTTGTATTATCTGCCCATTACGTGTAATGCGGAAGTGAGGATGCTGTATGCGGGGGCTAAGGAGCTGATGCGGAGTACGAGTGAGGCTGGAAGCGTGATTGACGTGGAATCGGTGGAGGATTTGGATGAAATTCCTGATAAGCTGGCCAAGTAATGAGCCGTGGAAATGAAAGGAACCGCTTTCCAGATAAGTTGGCTAAATAATGGAGTCTAAACATCAAAGAAATGATATCTTGTACAAGTTGGCCAAATAACGAGAGCTAAGCACGAAAGAAGAGCGTTGGGAAAACGAAGTATATGCAAAAAGTCAAAAAAGTGTCGCTATAGTGCGGCTATGTGATTCAAATCGACTCCTTCTCGCATAGGAGTACTATGTGCAGTATTTTCTCAGGGTATACACCATCATCTAATCCTCAGGCAACGCCTCTGCAGCATCCAACCCGAGCTCTTTCGCCACATTCCTAACCACATCCTTCAACGCCCGACAAGCTGGGCTATCCGGGAAAGAATCAAAGTAACTCTCCCCGTAATCACACGCCATCCGTATCCTCGGATCCAGAGGCACCGCGCCCAGGAACGGGATCCCCATCTCCTCCGCCAAGCCTCTCCCACCCCCGGTCGTAGCCCTGAAGATCTGGCTCTCGCCTCGACAACTCGGGCACACAAACCCACTCATATTCTCCGCCAGCCCGATAACACGAATACCAGCCTTGCGACAAAAGTCAATCTCCTTGCGCACATCCAGCAGAGCCACCTCTTGCGGCGTCGTCACCACCACAGCGCCATCAATCCCACTCTCCTTGAGGAACGAATTCACGCTGAGATGCTCGTCACTCGTCCCCGGCGGAGTGTCCACCAGCAGGAAATCCATATCACCCCACTCCACGTCCTTGAGAAACTTCTTGATGAGTCCATTCTTCTTGGGTCCCCGCCAAATCACCGCGTCGTCCCGGTTCGGCAGCATAAACTGTATACTCATGACACCTAGATTGTCCATGACCCAGACGGGAGACCAGCCCGAACCGCTGACATGGATCGTCTCCTCCTCCACGCCCATCATCTTGGGGATGCTCGGCCCGCAGATATCCGTGTCCATGATGCCGACATTGTTGTCGGGATTCGTGGCAAACGCATGCGCCAGCAGCGTCGTGAATGTGCTTTTGCCTACACCGCCTTTGCCACTGAGCACCAGGATCTTGTGCTTCACGTTGGCTAGACGCGCCGAGATGAGTGGAATGTCCGGGTCGGGGCCTTTAGGTGCAGACGCGCAAATGGACTGGTTGGGGCAGCCGGCGCAGGAGTCTGCTTGGCCGGCTTGTTGCGATTCCGGGCCTGGACAATGCTCTGGCTCGGGGGCCACGAGTTGCGGCTTTTGTTTCAGCGGGTTGGCCAAGACGTCGGATACCGGCTCTGGCTCTTCGAGTGACGGGGCCATTGGCGTAAAAATATCGTACTGTGATGCCGCTGCTGTTGCTGCTGTTGGTGAAGGGGAATAGGTAGGAAACAGAGGTAAGGTTGCTTCAAGCTTGCTGAGAATAAGTGGATGGCGAGTGGGTGTCGAGGTTGACGTGACGTCGGACTCGGCTTAATAATGCGTTCGCTCGAAGTATTGAGCAGCTAACATGTTCACAAGTCAGAAGAATGCCGAAGATTCAACGTTGTTGCTTCTATCCAAATATTCAGGAAGATCGCAATGGACTTAAACTCACCTTTTGATGACATGGTGAAGAGTTGACGGTTGAGGCTTCAACTGCTCTGAACTGAAATTCTTACAGGGTAGGCGCGCCATGTACAATGTCTTGTGTCGCAAAGACGTTGACCACATGCCAGCCTGTTAACTGACCATGCGGAGAAAAAGAGGCTCGAACAGAACAAACTTGAGGCAAAAGGAAAAGGATGAATAATCATCTACCCCTTCAACATGAACAAAAATACAAAGGAATGGCCTTGAGAGACCCGAAGGTCGGAAAAAAGTAGGTTCCAGGGGGAGTCGAACCCTCGCTGGCGGAATCAGAATCCGCAGTCATAACCGTTAGACCATGGAACCGGATGAAATGGTTGACCACTTCCCATGGGCGGATGCTCATTTCCCCACAATCCAAGTATATAAAGTAACTTTGAGGTCTATCCGCACGACTTGCCTAGGAGCAGAGTCGGAGCAGCCCGGAATCCCAGTGGCGCATCACCCCACCTAAATTTTCTCAGAAACGCGATGGAGACGGGGGTTCATGTCAATGGAGGGGCTGTTGCTTTGTTCCGTTCATCATACCACACGGAATACACCGCCCAAACTTCACAGAAATTGTCTTGAAAATGCCAGACACCACAATACAGAGCCTAAGAGAGAGCCTCTGCTCCGAATCAACACCTCTGCCTGTTCGTTTTCGAGCACTATTTTCGCTGAAGCACGTTGCGACAACTGGAGACCCCGTGACGGCTGTGGCTGCCATTGAGGCCATTGCGGCTGCGTTCGCATCGCCCTCGGCGCTTTTGAAGCATGAATTAGCATACTGCCTTGGACAAACGAAACATGAAGCTGCTGTCAAGCCTTTGAGAAATGTGCTCTCGGATTTGGCGGAAGACCCCATGTGCCGTCATGAGGCTGCCGAGGCTCTCGGCGCGCTGGGCGATACTGAATCACTGGATTTATTAAAACACTTCCGTGACCGTGAGGGAGAGGAAGTTGTTGTCACAGAGACTTGCGAGATCGCGATTGCTCGGATAGAATGGGAGAATTCACAGGAGCGTCAACAAGAAAAGCTGCGGCAGAGGTTAGTCCCTTATGAGTTTTGCGCCGCCCGCCCTCGGTCTACTGTATGAGTAACATCGTTCTAGTGATTTTGCTTCCATCGACCCTGCGCCCCCGCTGCCCGAGTCCGAAAAAACCGTCGAAGATCTCGGCAAGACCCTCATGGACACTACCCAACCGTTGTTTATGCGATATCGTGCCATGTTCGCATTGCGCGACCTTGCTTCACCACCCAGCCGCCCTACTGCTGTCCCAGCTGTCTTGGCTCTGGCCAAGGGCCTCGCCGACTCTTCTGCCTTGTTTCGCCACGAAATTGCCTTTGTATTCGGCCAGCTATCGCACCCAGCTTCCATACCGGCTCTCACTGAAGCTCTTAGCAACGTCGAAGAGGCTAGTATGGTCCGTCACGAGGCTGCTGAAGCACTGGGTAGTCTCGGCGAAGAAGAGGGCGTAGAAGAGATTCTGAAGAGATTCCTTAACGACAAGGAGAAGGTCGTTCGAGAAAGTGTAATCGTAGCTTTGGATATGGCGGAACATGAGCAAAGTGGCAACGCCGAATACGCCTTGATACCAGAAGCTGCTAGTGCTGCTGCCTAAGACAAAGAAAGAGCAAAGAAACAAATCTCGTTCTACATAGTATAGAGCAATTTGAGCCGACAACGCCCCCAAAACCTTTTAATTGTTCTCGTTCCATCTGTCAAAAGGGGACACGGTTAGCAAATCTGCTGAAGCAGATTAATCGGGTGTTGGGGGAAGGTTCAGAGCCGACTCACGAATTGCCACACTCGCAAGTGTATATAAGTGTTGAGCCTTCATCGGCACCGCGAAGTTGTACGTTTGTGTATTTGACTTCTTCTTTACCACATTTCGCACATCGTTCCTGCGCAATACTCCCAGTTTGCAACTTGTGCTTTTCCACGCGTTGTACGGTTGACTGTAGTTTCTGCCGGAGAGCGGAAGGGAAATCAGAGGGCTTCGATTTTGTCAAGATAACTTTCGAACCAGTGTCTATCGGAAGGCGAAAACCCTATTAGCGATCGTCGGGAGACTAGTACAAGATGCGCCCTTGTCCATGTCGCAAACCTTTGTTCCAGGCACCGCAGCATTCACAGTTCAGCGAATTCTTTTCTGTGCCTTTGGTGGCGGGAAGCAGATTGCCGCAATCCGTGCAAAAGACGAGAGACCCAATCGAAGCCATATTTTCTTGAACCGTCAACAAGTTGTACTTTCGGCCGCGCGTTGGTTGCTTTCGAGCTGCAGAAGAATCATCAGTCTGTCAAGGCGGCAGATCAGAATTCTGGCTCGCGCCTGTGACCGCCCGTCAACTGAAGACTTGAACGCCGAGCTTATCGGAAGAGCGGATAAAACAATTTGGCAGGGGGGTTTCAGTGAGAACGGTTCTGATTGGCTAGACGCGTCCCATCAGGACCCACGACATACCGTGAAAGTCGTCAGGTCAAACACACCGTGACCTGCACTCAGGCATCGTCAAGTCATCCCCATGTTGCCCCCAAGGCGCATGCAAAGATTCATTTCGCACTTGCAAAACTCAAAAGCGCCTCATAGCTCTCGCTTCCACCGCGCATTACTCGCCTAAACGACCGGGGATAGCTTTTCGAATATTTTATTGGGTGGACGACGCACCCAGCTGCTGCATTCTACTCTACTGCCAGCGTCGTATTCATCCTGCCTATCGTCTATCACCATTGCGCCTTCCTCATGCGACGAAACCGGACGGCACCTGCCTTCGACCATGCCTTACTGCTTCCCCTACCATAAAAATACACAAAAATATGGCAGGAATGACTCCATACAACACAAACGGACCCAAGAATGGGGCTGACGAGGGCGCAAGTTCCGGGGCACCGAGTAACCAAGTCTTTCGGCCATTCACTCTGCAGGAGTCATTGCCCTTCTCGCCACAAACCTCTATAGCACCGTTCTTGCCTGGTTAGAATCTCCTTCCGATCCAGTACTCTCGGAAAAGCTTCAAGTTTGGGTTGGCTGACAGTGCTTTGACAGACATCATCCCCGACCCCTGTGTCGGGTCTGGGTCGCCATCTCTGGGCATTAGCGATTTGTACTCAACTCAAGAGTTTGACAAACTGAATCAAGAGGCATCATTTACGGCAAATTCCCCCAAGAATCTAAAACAAACAGTTGATCATGTATTACATGATCTGAAACCGTCGATGAGGACTCAATAGTTGGTGCAACTCCGTGGCTTGTTTTCTATGTTTAGGCGTCAAATAGTAGCATTGACACCGCGCCAGCAAGTTTCCATCTATACCTCAAGGGCAAACGCCAAATAAATTACCGAGCCACAGCAAAAGCATCTCCGAGAACCTTTCGCCGCTTGCGAAAACGGTTTACGAGAGGGTGGGTAGTTACTTTAAGGCGACAAAGCCGAGTCTTCATGGCACGAAAACCGTCAACGGTGACTCCGAGCGATTGTACAAAACTGGAGGGGACCTGCCACCGACGAGCCCACTCAGGCAACAGCCTTCAGACTTGAGCAGTAACGGAGCTGCGCTTGCGAGAATAGAAGTCGCTATACCGTTGAAGCCTATCGATCATCATTCGGCCTACAACGAAGTCCCAGAGCTCGACCATTTCGATCGTCAAGCTACGATAACACCATCAGATCAATTGGCAGTCGAGGCTCGGCAATACAGCCAGGCGCAGTCAGCCATCAAAGCTCCCATCGCTGTAAAAAATCCAGAGTGTCCAATCGAACTTCCCGCTGCTGGCATCAAAGCCGAGGAATACGTTGAGTACGTGGCTGCTCCGGATGCACCAGGAAATATTTCAGTCAGGAGGAAAGAGTCGTCTACGTTTGACGAAAACCAAGGTGTCATTGGTACGAGTCTCGATCAACGTCAACGTGGTGAGGCGGCGGTTGACGCTCTGGAAGGCCTGATGCGGTCCGTTTTTTCTGTCGTGGGCAGCGCCCTCGCTATGGAACCAGGGCTGGACCACATCATAACGATAACGAACGACCAGGAAGCTGCAATGACAGCTGCGACGCAGCAGAAAATGCACACTGCACTTCAGAAAGTTATTAGTCTTAAAAGCTTCGATCGTGTTCCGCTGGAAAGTCTTCTTCGAGTGATGAAGCTCAGCGAAGCCAGCTTGAAACAAGCGGATGGTCTCGATATCCGTGTGGACGAGAGCTGGGATGAATCGGCTGTTCAAGTCTGGCTTCAGCAACTAAATGAGGTGGATACTGCCTTGAAATCTGCACGGACTTGCCTTAGGATACTCTCTGGCTGCCGCGAAGACAAGCAGCTCTATTCAGAAAGCATTATCACCAAGAGCGTCAACATATTCAAAGCGGTCACCGAGGATGTTGTGATGCCTTTGGTAGAGCTTCGAAACTCGGGTGCGTCTAGTAGCCTATTTAAGCTCATGCAGAAGCAAAAGAAATCGATTGCCTCCATTTTTGTTTGCTGTCAGAAACTATCAGCGCTTTTGGCCGAACTCATCACCAAAATCGAATTGTCCGAGTCTGTCATTAACACACTTGAATTCACTGCTTCAAGACTGATATTCGTGGAAAATGCATACTTTGAAAAGGATTCAGCCATAGGCATTCAGAAGTTTGATGGTATTCGTTCCGTTGCAATGGATATATTGTGTCAGATTTTCCTGATCAAGCCCGAACAGCGACAGGGCATCATTGATGATATACTGACTTCGTTGGAAAAGTTGCCGGTCGGGAAAATAAGCTCCAGGCAATTCAAGCTGGCTGATGGAGGAAGTATACAGCCTGTATCAGCTCTCATCATGCGTCTTATTCAAGCTAGCTCTGGCCGAGTCGGGAGCCGGGACACTATTAGTAAAGACTTCCGCGCCAGATCAGGGGAAAACGAAGAAGGCAAGCAACACCCGCCTCGAGCTCAAGCAAAAGTCACCATCTCGAACGAGGACCACGGCGCACAACAACCAGCTGTGGCAATCCAAGAACTGGAAACTATCGCAGCTCCACTGAATGACATCGCCATGCGCAATGCTTCCTACGTCATCAATTTCATTGTGAAGCGCGCCATAGGCTCCACGAAATCTGGCGACACTCCATATCGAAATCTTTTGGATTTGTTCGTAGATGACTTTACAACTTGTCTCGATATACCAGATTGGCCTTCGGCCGAGCTGTTGTTACGGTTGCTGATGGCGATGATGGTGCAGCTGTTTGAAGCGCCAAAGACTGCCGCCCCTGCGAAAAACATGGCCTTAGAGCTGCTAGGAACCATGAGCGCCGCCATTTCCCGTCTTCGTTCTCATATCAAAAAAATTGCAAGCACATTTGTAAGCAGCGATGCTGATGGATATGCTCAATACCTTTCTGATATTGCAGCACATTGTCTGGAGCAGAGATGCCCAATGGAGAAGGTTGTCGCCTGGTCAGGGCCATATCGAGGTGCTCTCGAGTTTTTACAAGAGAAAAGCTTGGACGATCCTCATATTTCTAGTTCTGTGACCTTTTTGATTCTAGATTGGGCCACCAGAGTGCATACAACCTATGACAACAACACGCAAGAGGATGACCATCAGCGGACAAAGGAACTTGGGCGCTCAGCATATCGTTTGCGCAAGATGATGGATGATCGAAATTGGCTTGCGAGCGAATACGCGTTCAAATCCATTCCGGCAAATGTGGCCAAATTTGCCTTTTCCATTATATTACTACGGTCCTCATTCTGCGAATCATTTGGCAAAATCCTCAATATCCTTCTGGGATCCATGGCCAGTGACCAAGCTACAGTACGCAGTAAAAGCTTGAGGAGTATCAACCAGGTGCTCGAGACTGATCCATCAATTCTAGATGGCGACTCCAGTGTCATCCAGCTCATCCTAGATTGTTGCAGCGACTCGTCTACTCAAGTCAGAGATTCTGCGCTTGGGTTATTAGGAAGCTGTATGAGTATGCGACCTGTGTTGGAAGCATCGCTGACGGCTAGGATTATAGATCGGTTTCAGGATGCTGGTGTTGGTGTACGAAAACGAGCAATGAAATTGGCACGCGACATTTACCTGCGCAACCAAAATAAGGGCCTGCGTAGTGCCATCGCTAATGGCCTCCTGCGTCGAATACAAGATCCGGATGAAAGCGTACGCGATCTTGCTCGGCAGATAATCGAAGAGGTTTGGTTTGCGCCGTTCTACGCCAACGAGAACACGGCAAGCTTCGAGACGTCGCTGTCGGAACATGTAGCACTGATCGTACATACAGTTAAGGGTGGTACTGTGACAGAGATACTGGACAAAGTGTTTCAGGCGATTCTGAAGCCTCAGAACAAGCCTGCCGAGGACCAGGGCTCGTTCGGTGTCTGCTCGCGACTGGTGGGCATCATGTTTGGGTTGATTGACAATGTGGAATCAGAGGACGGCAGCGTACCCTCGGGCCGTGACGCCCTGCAAGTTCTCACAATCTTTGCCAAAGCTGATCCTAAGCTGTTCAGTCTGGAGCAGGTAAGACTGCTGAAGTCACAATTAGCCAGCTTCACCGGACAAGAAGAGTTGGTAGCGTTCAGAGCGGTGACCGTGATATACAAGCGGGTGCTACCGCAGCTCCCGACCGTCCACAAGGAGTTTCTTGCTGAGGTCAGACTGCAACTGCTGAAAGGCATTGGGAAAATTTCGTCTCGTGGAGCACTGGATGACTTGATAGCCTGTGCAAATACGGTGTGTAAACTACTTCTAGATTTTGCACCGTTGGGCAACCTTGTTGCATCGAGCTTGTTGGCCGTCCAACGACTCTCCAAGGTGCCATTAGACGCCAAACGACTCAATTTTCTTGCGGCATATTCTATCATTGTTGGCAGCGTCGGAAAACATTGCGATTTGGACAAACAAATCCAGATCTTCAAAGAAAAATTCCCTAGCTGGAAGGGCGATTCAGTACCTAAGCTGGTTGTTGATCTTTTGTCCCCGTTTGCTTCGCCTGAACAGCCGTTAGAAGCCCGAAAGGCATCTATTGAGGCTATAGGGCTTGTGTGCCAGTCCTGGCCCCGCAACTATGTACTGGCCAAGGTGTATACTTCGTTTCAACAAGTCTTTCAGGAAAAAAATCCCATTCTGGAGACCTTGATCTTGCGGTCTTTCAAGGAGTTCTTGATCACAGAGGAGAAGCGATCCGAAGCAGCTGCCGGGGAAGGGTCTATCAAGGATAATAAGAAGGAGCTCACTGTCATGGGAGGCACAAACTTTGATGATGTCGCCAGTGCTACTACCCAACGCTTTCTCAAGGATATCACTCGGATTGCAGTCTCAAGCCAAGATGAACATGCGTTTCTGGCCATGGAAGTTCTTGGCAGTATTAATCGCCAAGGACTGACCCATCCAAAGGAAACTGGCGTAACTCTGATCACGCTTGAGACGTCTGCCAATCGGAAAATTGCTGAGCTCGCATATCTGGAACATCGATCTCTTCACGAAAAGCACGAGACCGTGTTGGAAAGAGAGTACGTCAAGGCAGTGCAGTCTGCCTTCAACTATCAGCGCGATATCGTCAAAGATTCACATGGTGCTACGGTGGACCCATTTCAGTCCAAGCTTCAACTGCTAATGGAGGTCTTGAAGATCAGTAAGATGACGAATCGGCAGCGGTTCCTGGAAAAGCTTGTTGGTCAGGTAGATTTCGATCTGGCCAAGCTGGATGCGACCCAAGACTTACCACCCCATGTCGACTATTCGCGCTTCATTACCGAAAACTTAGCGTTTTTCGAATATCAGACAGTTGGAGAGCTCCAGACGACAGTCAACAAGATTGAGAAAATTGTAAGCAGCACGGGTGCCACAGTGGCTCAAGCAATTGAGTCGGAGGTGTTTAATGTCCGCATGGATATCAATCAACTAGAACCAGCAGCGTCGACATCGGTACCGGCACCATCACGGGAAGGAGAGGCGGTGGGACTAATCAATGGAGCATTTGTCGAATCAAAAGTCGAGGGACCGGCTTCGACTGAAGCAGGCCCCGTCCTGTCGGTGGAACCACGACGATTGCGTCAGCTGACTGCAGGATCTATTATCCTCCTGTCACTCTGGGAGTTGCGAACACATTTGCGTCGACTATTCGGCATGGGAACGAGCCGGCATGACAGCCGTGCCAAGGCTCTAGCAAAGGACCTGAACAAGACGCCTTCGAAGGTGCAGGGTGTGCACGGCGAGAGGGTCTGGGACGAGATTGCATCACACATGAACGGATTGGCAAACCAGGCAATCATGGCGCAAAAGTGCAAGGCATTTGTGGAGCTGATGAACGTGGACAAGGAATTCAAAGTAGCGGACGAAGACGAGGACCTGGACATGGAAGGGCCGAGCACGCCAAGCGACATTGAAGACGACGAGGAGAGTGGTGACCGAGGCCTCAAGAGAAAAGGCGCTGGAACTCCGGCAGGAAGAAGGAAGAGGGCACGGTCAAGCTCGCAGCAGCCACGAAAACGAGGTCGACCGAGAAAACATGTAAATGGCGACTATGGGAACGTATATGGCTGATCAGACTTTTGAGAGGAAGAATACGAGGCAAGCGAAAAATAAGGGAAACAACTGTGGTACATGTGACGATACACCAGGAGCTGATGATATTCATGACATGGGACAGACGCTACTTGAGGCGATGTTGCAGACGAGACGGTAACGGGTGAAGAGATTTGTATGGATGCAGAATTCTGTCACTGGTGTCGTTGATGAGAGGCGTGATGGCGTGGGGCGTTTTGGGCAGATATGACGTCGTCTGTGCTTTGCTTGCTTGCTTGGTCTTCCAAATTCCCCTTGTACATACAAAGCTACATACTATCATTCCGTTCCGTCACACTCCGTAGAAGCAACGGGACTAACCGTACACGACTGAATACTGGCAGCAATTCAGGCTTGCATACTATAGAGTGGAAGTGAGGAAGTGAGCGGTAGTTGCCTTGATGGGCGTGCCGACGTCAATCGAGGGAAATGTGGACGTGATTCGTGAAGGCTAAATTAGCGGCCGAGGTGCATGCAGACGGGTCTTGCGGGGTTACTCTATTGGCCACAGGTGGCTCAGGGTGGCTGAGCTTTGCTGTGTTGTAGCCTGTAGTACATAGGTAGTCTGTGTGTGCCTTGATCAAAGGCGCCCAGACGGGCCAGCCAGCCATCAGCCACCGGGCTGGATCATGGATGCCCATCTTAAGATCAGCTGAGACATTTTCCACGTTGAGAGCTGCATGTTTCGTATCGGGACGAGACACGCCTTGTTTGCGTTGCCGCCTTGGAGACAGTTCAGGCGCGTTGGGGTTGGACAGCTGGCTGCAGTGCGATCCGGCAGTGCGACCAAGTGGCGACGCGTGGCGAATTGGGGCTCCTCACGGCCCCACCCGCACACCCCGGGCTGCCCCTTTGCATGATGCGATGTGCGTTCCTGAGGATTGCATGTATGTACATAACATATGTATGTACATGCAATCCTCAGGAACACTCTGCCTTCTTGGACCCGTTTTCCTCTTTGCATGTGGCCCATATCCATATGCACCCGCCACAAAGTGCACACATCACCAAGTCGCCAGGAAGAGACATCCCGCCTACATTGCGTGTTTGTCCGTCTCTCCCTCTCCCTCTCTCTCTCTCTCTCTCTCTACTCTGCCGGCGAACGGTGGCCGCTGTCCAGATGACTTCGTGTGAGTCCTGCTTATTTTATGCCTCTCTGTCTGCCGCATCGTCATCACTAGCCGCCAAGCACAAATGCGGCATGCAACCCCCTTTGTCTTGCTTTTTGCTCCTGTCTTTCCCCGTTCCCCATCCCCATGCTACCCTTTTCCCTTGCCTCCGCATATCATCAGGGCGTGGCGACGACTCGTTACCATACCATGATACTAGATGGCATTGTCGCATTCGTCGTGCGCGAGTTGACGCTTGTGTCGTTGAAAAAACACGCAAAATCGCAACAACGCGCGGAGGCATGGAGGCATGGAGGCAAAGAAGCCAAACAAAAGGCAACAATGCAACCTGGCAGTATGCAAATTGCAAACGCTCTTGCACAAGGCCCCGACTGTCGTCTTCGCTCAATTCACGCTTCACGTACCCATCCGGCCAGGTCCAGCATAGCCCCCCTTGACTCGGGTGCCAATACAGGTGCCAATACTGTACCTACCTATGCTACATGAATCCATGACCGAGCCGAGCCATCCAGCCGTCGCCCACAATTTTTGCCCATGGCATGGAAACATCGGGCTCGGCTCGTCGCAGCATTCTCAATCCCCCGCTCCATCGAACACACTCCGCTGAGCTGAACGAAACAACAAGAGTCGCAGTGGCGTGCAAATGAGGGCTCCTAGGGTTGAAGAGCACGTTAGCAACTGTGCCTGCAGCTTTATTGCCTCTTCACTTCATCTCCTATTTCTTCATCAGCCAGCTCGTTTTTCTTCATCATACGCTCTTCATGCCATATTGCTCTCTTTTCATCTCGTACTGCCGCATGGCATCTTTGAGACGTGCATGTGCTAACAGCGGGTGCGACTGTCTTCGTCATGGTAACAATAGTCAATCATTTCAAGAATAAGCGCGCGGCGCATAACATTCACCGAAACCAAGCCGACCAGTGGAATCCGTTCCGTCACGTATCTTGGGGCAGCGAAAGACGCCGAGATACATGGACCGCAAGCCAGTTGGAGGCCCAGGATGGCAGCACCGTGAACGGGAATAGCGGCAGACTCGCCCACGCTGCCACCGAACCGACACCACGAAGTACTGCCGTATCTAGCAACTCCCCGAACGTTGACACCGCGGACGTTCCAGGGGTACAAGCCGAAAAGGGCGTTGACGGCAGTGACCCCTTATTAAACTCCGCGTCTCTCCCTCCCTCGTCGGCGGATGGTGGCCCGGCAGCAGGACTAAGGAACCGAAAAACGGAGGACGAGGCAGCCATCAAGACGGATAGCTCGCCCCTCAACCCCAAAGCCACGCCGGCTGATGACAACAACAATGGCAAGAAGAAGGAGCCAAAGGAGGGCATCATTCGGCATGTTCATCCCAAGGAGCCCTTTACCGTCGCGAACCAGCTACAACGTACTTTTTTGAATTCTTGGATCAACATCCTCATCATCGCTGCGCCTGCCGGTATTGCCATGAAATACTCCCACGTCAATGGAATCGCGGTTTTCGTCGTCAACTTCATCGCCATCATTCCCTTGGCCGCCATGCTCAGCTACGCTACCGAGGAAGTTGCATTGCGCACGGGCGAGACCCTGGGCGGTCTCATCAACGCTACTTTTGGAAACGCCGTCGAACTCATCGTCGCCATTATTGCTCTAGCCGACGGAAAGGTGGCCATTGTTCAAACATCTCTCATCGGTTCCATTCTCTCCAACTTACTGCTCGTCATGGGCTTCTGCTTCTTCTTTGGCGGTCTGCGCAGACAAGAACAGCACTTCAACCACACGGTCGCCCAGACAGCTGCCTCGCTGCTTGCCCTCGCCGCTGCATCCGTCATCGTCCCCTCCGTGTTTGAAGTCGCAGCCCCTAACGTGGGCCAAGATGACATTGCCAAGATGTCCCGGGGCACGTCTGTGATTCTCCTCATCGTATACAGCGCCTACCTCTTCTTCCAGCTCAAAACCCACCAACAGGTCTTCAACGAAGAAAGCCAAAAGGTCGCGGCTAAGCCCTGGTCACATGCAGGCATCGGCAACGGAGCCGTAAAACAGGGCCTCGCGATGCCCAGCGCGCTCATGGGCTACGCTATGACGGATCAAGACGAAAATCAACGGCTATCCCGAATGCTCATGAACCAGCGCCTGCTCGAGGCCGAGGACGACGAGGAGGGCGAGGACCCCCAACTGCACTTCTTTGTGGCCTTGGCTGCTCTGACCGTCTCGACCGTCATTATTGCATTCTGCGCCGAGTGCATGGTGGACAGCATCGACGAGGTGACCAAGTCGGGCGGCCTCAAGGAAGAATTTGTGGGATTGATCCTGCTACCCATTGTCGGAAACGCGGCCGAGCACGCAACTGCCGTGACGGTGGCCATCAAAGATAAGATGGATCTCGCGATTGGTGTCGCCGTCGGGTCCAGCATGCAGGTTGCGCTGTTTTTGATTCCCTTGATGGTTATTATTGGATGGGGCATGGGGAACGAGAACATGGACTTGAGCTTTGATATGTTCCAGGTTGCTGTCATGTTTGTGGCGGTCTTGCTGACGAACTATCTGATTGGGGATGGGAAAAGTCATTGGTTGGAAGGTTTTTTGCTGATTTGCCTTTATTCGATTATAGCGGTTTGCGCTTTCTGTACGTTTTCCCCTCCCTTTTTTTTTTTCACATTCCCTCCCCCAGGATCACTAGATCCTCTAAAAGAAAGACGCTGACAGCTTGTGTGTGTAGGGTATCCGGATAGTCAACTTGACAAGGCCAATGGCGGAGCTCGTGGCTAGTTTATCAGACATGGTTGATTCCATGTCTGTTGTTGTTTTTGTCTGATTTATCCATATATCCATGGCATGTGACTCTGGTTCATAGAGGAGGAAATATGGCCATCTGCGTTTTGCTTTCGTGGTTCTGCTGCTGCTGCTGCGGCGGCTGGTATTGCTGTTATTGTTGTCGTTGTTGTCTGTCACGAGCTTTGCGGCATATCTGAAGTGCCAGTTTTGCTATCTTGTTGCTACATATTTCATCCACGGAGGGAGAGCTTCCTAAGTAGGACGTACAGATATGTCTCGTTGTGGGGTGCATTTTTCTCCTCATTTTAGGATATGTATTCTGACCTACTTTGAATACTTTTGCATATCTTTTTTAATTCAACGTTTTACCACATGTTCTAGACTACTTACAATAGCCAGTGGTGCTGTTTTGGTTGAGCACATTGCGGACCTTCCTTTGAAATTTGAGTAGGAATAGCTGTGGCTACAGGCTACAAGACACTTGAAGCAACGAAACAAGGACTCCACACCGTTTGTGCTCACTGTCCACACGCATAAGTGTGATACTTGTGATGATTTTGATATATAAAATGCTGCCGCTGCGGGACATTGTGTGTAATCATGTGTCTTCGCTTCTTGTTGCTCCAAACATCTGAAACGACATTCACTTCCACACAGAAGGTGTGACTATGTGACAAGCCTACAAGGGCAGTATAATGGGCTTGGAACTGATGAAATGTCAGTTCAGAACGCAATAATCAACTATGGCTCTGCAAGGAACTCTAGAGGCGTATGGTCTCCCTCTGAGTCATTGGAGGAGGCCAGCGATGATAGCGATGATATGTATAATGTACAATGTCATCCACGTCCTCCCATTGATCCCCGGCCAATGGCCTGAATATCCCGAACAATCTCTGGGAAGCCAAAGTCCTCTGCTTGGACCCCCGTGCCTCCACCCCCACGCCCGGGCCCTTCTCCTGTGACTCGCACACCAGGTCCGCCGAGTGGTTTCCATATCCTAGAGTGCGCCTACTCCGTACTAAGGCTGAGTAGCCAACTCTAATGTACCGTGTACGGGTTTACTCGGCGAAGTGTTTTTTGCCAAAATGCTCCATATTTCTCAGGCTGCTTCGTACCTCCGTTGTCTTCGATCATTGCTTTGAACCATGACATATTCGGAGCTGTGAAAATAGCCCAGGCGCCTACTCGATCATTTGCGTAGCCGGGATGGATTACTCGCTGAGTCGCTTTCACCGTCCTCACTGTGCGTGGTCAGATCCTGCGATGCCGAGCCACTGATTCCCGTAGCCTTCACAGAAGAGGAGGGCCGTGATCCCCCCTTGTCTCGTCCGCGACCTCACGTGATTACAAACTGTGAGTCAGTGAGGTTGGCTTGGCTTCGAAAATCGGCTACGGCGGCGCGTTAGCTGCCTCTGCGCCGCAACAACGGGTTATAGCGTCTCACCACAGGGCTACATATGGGACCAAGGTGCTAAAAGGGCCACTTCCAAGTCCATCTTCCTCCATAGAACAGTACGGTCCAAAAAACACAGGCCTTGACTCTCAGTTCCAACCATGAGAGTTGATAAAGCATCTACGGAGTACAGGCTTCCCTTCTGCGAAGCCCTCGCCGCAGCAGCTTCGTCGACTCTCCGGACGTCACCGGCTCGCTGTCGCATGGGACGATGAACGCCGACCGGCTTGAATAAAAGGCCGTACCGCACATAACTGTTTGGCGATTATGTACTCATCATGTCACTGCATGGCGGAAGGGGCCGAAGGGCTGAAACATGAACGGCCTGAAGAAATTGCACCAGGAGGTGGTTATTCTTAGATTCGGCATTCTGCCGGTCTGCCGGGTCATAACTACCTGAAACACTGGCGTGATCCTTCTCATCAATGCCACTTCTTAACTCCGTACTAAATTGTACAGTCGCCGCGGCCTTCAGCTCATTCGTAGCCACGGATCGCCTGATACGAACTTGCATACGGAGTATATACCTATATAGCCCCCCCGAGCCCCCCCTCATCGGATCCGTACGTAGCCATTTCTGTTCGAAATTCCTCTCTCCACTCTTCGTTACCATCATCGAGAAGCCCGGAAACAAATCAGCCATCATGTATTCCACTCACCTGCTCTCCATGGCCTTTGCAGGTCTTTCTCTTCTCTCCATGGCGGCCGCTGCGCCTCAAGTTACTACCGCTATCGTTGCTCGTGCGCCTGAAATTACTTCCGCTATTGTTGCTCGTGCGCCTGAAATTACTACCGCTATCGTTGCTCGTGCGCCTGAAATTACTACCGCTATCGTTGCTCGTGCGCCTGAAATTACTTCCGCTGTTAGTGCTTGAGCGCCGAGTCGACCGTGAGCCCCCTCCAACAGTACGTTTTTCATCTTTCTTGTGTTCCATTATGCCTTGTATTTCCTGAAGTCCCCAGAGACCATGATGCTTCGACGGGAAGAGAAACAGTAAACAGACAGCCATATGAGGCATCGCTTTGATCGTGTTTCTGACTATAACGCATAGACGGCGATGATGAGTGGAAGAGCCCCGACTGTCCCGTTTGCTAGTGGAAGATGTTTGTGGACAAGGCACTATGATGGGCTGGGTGACGAAAAGACTCGTATGTCTAGACAATTAGCAGTTATAGTTCCGTACAAACTACATAAATTGTTGAGTAGTAAGCCATGCCGGGTGCTGGGAGCCGCATCACGTGACGGCCTTATCAGCCAGACGCACATATTTTCCACCTTCTCACTCGTCAAGCGACCTAGCTATTTAGTCAAACACACACCACCATTATGCCCCCCAAATTGCTCAATACAATAAATGCAAATATGTCATGTCTATGAAGCTGGTTCCCCTGATGACAGCGTTCGACGACAAGAAGTTCAATCCAGGTCAATACCGGCCAAGGTCCAATGAGCGGGCATCTGATCAATATGTAGCCAAGTGTGGTGCTTCGTGTCGGAAGTCATGTTACCTCTTTCCTTGGTCTCACAGCTATTTTCGACAGCGATTTTCAAGCGCCTCTGCGTCGACCGCATTGAGGTCTATCTCAAAATGCTTTGACCATATGCAAGGAACATGAAGTCCAGGATGAATGCCTCGCAAAAGGCCACGCACGATGCATGTAGATAGATTGATAGGTACGGAGTACGCACCGTATTATTGATAGGTACGCACCGTATTGTCGCCTGAGGCACCCACCATGAGCTCCAGATTTGGCAAAGGCAGAAAAAAAAAAGGTCAGCCTAACGAGCATCGTGCACCTTCGAGAAGAATCCATCCCTCCGACAGCCTGCGCAAACACACGCCTGCGTGTTTCTCACTCCATCTCGATCTCCGTAGCCCGTCGCTCGTCGCGAATTCACTGACCCGACATCGTTCACTATGAACTCGAGCCTGGTGACAAAAGCGATCCGGCCTGCACGAGCTCTGGCGCAACCCAAGTTTGGCGGCCGACCCAGATGCTTGCCGCAGTGCCTGAATAACGGCAACGGCGCTCAGCTCCACACGTCAACCGTTCGAATCAGCTGTCGCGATGGATGCAAGCGTGCGAGAAACGATAGCATCTCCAGCGGAAAGAGGGTATGTCTTGTTTTGCAATCTGTGTTCCGCCATCCCCCCCCTTGCTTTACGGACTTGTAAACTAACGTGAACAACTTGGCGAGCAAGACATTCCACAGCACCAATACCTTGTCGCAAAAAGACCCCTACCAAGCTCTTGGCGTGAGCAAGTCCGCTTCGGCTGCCGAGATCAAAAAGTCTTACTATGGACTGGCCAAGAAATACCATCCCGACACGAACAAAGACCCCGATGCCAAGGACAAATTTGCCGAGATCCAGTCCGCGTACGAGATCCTTTCCGACCCGCAAAAGAAAAAGCAGTATGATCAGTTTGGTGCTGCTGGTTTCGACCCAAGAGGCGCTGCTGGAGCCGGAGGCGATCCTTTTGGAGGAGCTGGTGATCCCTTTTCTGGATTCGGCGGCGGCGGCTTCAACTTCAACGACATCTTTTCGGCATTCACTGGCCAGCAAGGATCATCTGGTGGGCGTCGAGGAGGACGCTCCAACCCGTTTATGCAGGAGGAGATACTCGAGGGCGACAATATCGAAACGCACGCCAGTATCACCTTCATGGAGGCGGCCAAGGGAACCCGTAGGACCATCAACTTCACACCCTTGACTACGTGTGGGACATGCTCGGGTAGCGGGCTCAAGACTGGAGCGAAGCGCTCGACATGCAAGTCTTGCCACGGGACCGGCACGCGGATACATGTTGTGCAGGGTGGCTTCCAGATGGCCGCTGCCTGTAATGCCTGCGACGGGACTGGGTTAACAGTTCCACGCGGCTCAGACTGCCGAACTTGCTCTGGAAACGGCGTGCTTAGGCAACACAAATCCATTCCCGTTGATATCCCGGCCGGAATTGAGGATGGAATGAGGCTACGAGTCGATGGCGCCGGCGATGCTGCTGTAACTGGTAAATCTGCGAACCCCAATGCCACATCTGTACCTGGAGACCTCTATGTGTTTGTTCGCGTCGCAAAGGATCCCCGATTCAGCCGAGATGGCAGCAATGTGCTGCACACGGCCACCATTCCCCTCACCACAGCCTTGCTGGGCGGAGAAGTCAAGATCCCCACGCTCGATGGATCCGTCAACGTCAAGATTGCCACTGGCACCGGCAGCGGCGACAAGATTACGCTCATCGGTATGGGTATGAAGAAATTGGGTTCGCGCCGGGCCGGCTTCGGAGACTTGCGCGTGGAATTCCGAGTCGACATGCCCAAGTACCTCAGCGCGAACCAGCGAACCATTGTGGAAATGCTGGCAGACGAGATGGGCGATAGCACCGCCAAACGAATCATGAATGTCGGGTCTATGTACAAGAAGTCTTCTTCATCAAACGGCGACTCGTCTTCGAACAAGTAAGGAAGATGAATGATCACAACCTCTTTTTTTTTTTTGGGGGGGGGGGGGGGGGGTGGGGGGGG